>ML783383.1:844766-883093 GCA_009831015.1 Picea engelmannii | reverse complement strand
ATACTATTGTTCATTTCTCATTGGATATAATTGAATGGTTTAAGTATAAGTTGAAAAAGGTTTTTAAATTGTACTTGATACTGATTCACCCCCCTCTCAGTATCAACATTATCTTCTTGCAAATGAGCGCGGTCGTCACATCTCTCCTCATAGATAAGATGCCACCATTCCAACAAGCTTGTTTTCTGCTGCATTTTATAGTTTCATATTATTTCCTTATTGAATAGAAAACTAGTTTTAATGTATCTCTGTTATTTTGTGTTAAGCATCTATTAATAGTTTGTAGTCATTTCATTCTACTCATAAAATCCGAATCATAAATTGACTATGCAAACTTCAAACGACCATATCGAGAGCTACACGAAATGAAATCAGGCTCAAGATAGCTCATCGAAAAGACAGAAGAGAGTAGAAAATGAATGCACAACAAGTTTTGACATATTGAGGGTGTAAATTCTCAAAAAACATGAAAATAAGAAGATGATCGAATTTAATTGAAGAACGGGTTATGTAGTGTTCAAGCTATCATATATGAAGCTACAGGAATCCAAATCGGACCTATCAGAGCACTATGGAAGGATGAAAGAGAGGATAAAAATAAAGGATGATATTAAGTAGTATACAAACACTAGATACTCCCAAAAACACTGTGAGTTATAGAAGAAGACAAGAACAAGTTGAGTGAATAATATTTTTAAAAGAATATCATTTATGAAATGTCTCAGGGAAAGAATAGCCCCTTGGGAGTCTCTTTAGATTTTGTTTGTAATGCTCGCATGTTAATTTTTTCAAACTGTAAAATAAATTAGAAGTTGTTTAATGAAAAAACAAAGAGAAAACGAAGTGAATAGTCACAAGAGATGAAAAGTCTCTCTTGTCTCTAAAAGAGGACTCGTCAGATGTAACGGGGGATTTTTTCACATTGTATAGATAGATAATACTCTTATTTCTTAATATCTGAAGAGAAGAAGGTGTGTTGGAGTCATAAATGTTTTCAAATTCTTATGGGACTACTCTACATATGTATTTCTTGTTTAAGTTTTCTGAGTGATGATCATATGGACTATTTGTGTGCTTAGCATTTAGAATTCTTATGTTGTTGTGATTTCTAATGAGTATAGGGATGATGTTACAGGTCTCATTTGAAACTACTTGAGATGACATATGAAATATTATTGTGTTAACATATTTTTGGCTACCATGAAATATTTATGTTGTCAAAACATCATTTTAAATTGTGTTTGTCTCTTAGTTTTTCTCTCGCAAGATAGGTTAGAAGTAGTTAGGTTAGATTAGTTTGATTTTAGTTTAGATTATATTTATAATTAATTAGAACTCTTTGGGGGATAGTTCGTTGTATTTCCCATTTTTCTTCACTTAATTCTCAGTGGCAACTAGGCCCACATACTGGTCAGAAACGCTACAACAAACAAGAGTAAGTCTAATTGGGACCTGTTATCGAGCGTTCTCCCATACTTTATTGATAGGCTATTTGGACCCATCAACATCAAGTATTAAATATAACTACCCACTCCGTAGTATGGAAATGTTATTGAAACAAGTCAATGGTTCTCCACTAATGTCCATGTTGGATGGATATTTAGGATATAATCAAATTCTTGTAGCTGAGGAAAATAGACCAAAAACAACATTCATAACACCATGGGGAACATATGATTATGTTAGAATTCCATTTGGATTGAAGAATTCGGGTGAAACATTCCAAAGAGAAATGGACCACAGTTTCAAATATCTCATCATAAATTTCATGGAAAATTACCAATATGATCTAACAGTTTATTCAAAAATAAGAGAAATACATATTAAGCATCTTAGATAGGTCTTTGAAAGGCGTAGAATGTATGGAATATTCTTGAACCCCAAAAAATGTTTGTTCTCCATAATAGAATGAAATATTTTAGGTAATATTGTGAGAAAAGAAGGAATATACATTGAACCAGAAAGAGTAAATGCAATAAATGACCTAAACCCTCCCACATCAAGAAAAGGAGTACAATATTTCTTTAGAAAGATAAAATTTGTTTGAATGTTTGTACTAGATTATGCTAAAATTGCCAAGCCAATAAATAAGTTGTTGAAGAGAGATCATAAATTTGAGTGGACACTCGATATTCAGAAAGCCTTCATAGATATCAAACATGCCATTACTACTACCCTTGTTCTTTCCATCCCTGACTTTTATAAATAAGTGATGTTGTATTCATTCACTTCAGAAGAAATAATTTCCTCTATCCTTACCCAGAAAAATAAAAAAACTTGAATAACTCCCAATTGCTTTCATGAGTAAAACCTTACATGATTATGAACTAAACTATTCAATAATTAAAAAGCAATATATTTATTTTGTCAAAGGAATAGATCATTTCAAAACTTACATTTCAATAGCTCACATCATTGCTTGTGCTCCACAATCACCAGTAAAGATGTTGCTTAATAAACAACTAGAGAAGGAAGATGGAAAATTGGTTGGCAAATATTCAAGAATATGATTTGGAGATTAAACCTTTGAAATACATTAAGGGGCATGGATTGTGTAAATTCATGACCAGAATTGAAGTTGTGATCATTTCCCCTCCCAATGGATTTGATGTTGTAATACAGGGAACAAGTTTAACAAACTCAGAATGGTATAAGGATATAATTTTCTATCTAAAATCTAGTCAATTTCATCCAGAAATGTCTTCCAAAGAAAGAAGAACCTTAAAAATGAAGACAAACCAATATGTTATAGTCTCGTGTGTATTGTTTTGAAGAAATTTTGTTGGCGTTCTATTGAGATGATTGGATTATTTAAAGTCTAGAGAAATACTTCAAGAATTTCATAGTGGTGTTTGTGGTGGACATTTTTCGTCAATTGTAACAGTTCACATAATCATTCAAGCTGGTAACTATTGGCTAACTATGTTCAAAGATGCTTATGAGTTGATTCAAAAGTGTATTACATGTCAAACCTTCTCAGGAAAAATGAAAAGAGTTCCATTGTCATTATAGTATACAATGGTGGAACAACCATTTACACAATGGGGATTAGATGTGATTGGTTCAATAAATCCTAAATCTAGCAAAGGGAATGCATATATTATTATTGAAACCGATTATTTTACGAAGTGGCAAGAGAATTTAAGAAATGAAGATTTAGAGAAGTTGATTCATTTTCTTAATCGGGACAAAATTTACAAACTTATATGGAGAATATGGAATTATCATGGGGAAATAATCCAACTTTTATGCACAAGGAAATGGTTTGGCAGAGTCAAAAAACAAAACATTAATTCAAATCATAAAAAAAAAATTGAAGCCAACCATAAAAATTGGCATAACAAGTTTATAGATGCACTATGAGAAAGCCATCTTACTCCAAAACATAGTACTAGACATTCCCCATATACTTTAGTCTATGGAAAAGAAGAAATATTGTCGTTACAATTGGAATTGAATTCCCTTGCACTTACTAGAAATGTTGAAGATAAAGAATAAAAATCACCTATGCAAAAACAATATCATGAACTTCTTGAACTTGAAGAAAACAGAGAACAAGTTATGTTGGCAATCAAAAAAGACAACAAATGGTCAAAATATACTTTGACAAGAGTACTACTTCAAAGTATTTTCAAAAGGATCAATTGGTTTCGTTATGGAACAAAGAAAAAGAAAAACCATCTTTCCACATAAAGTTTGAAGCTCTCTAGATTGGCCCATATCAAACTGAAAAACTTTGGTTACAATTCATACCATTGAAGGATATGAAAGGAATGATTCAACTGTTTCCTATGAATGAGAAATATCTTAAACATTTTTTTTGTTAAAATCATCAAGTCAAAATTTGTACATAGTTGTTTTCGGTACTCTTTTGTATATCCACATGTTATCCTATTTTCTTTCCCTTTCCCCTTTTTCTTTTCATTTTGACTCCATTTTCCCAATGGAATAATATTTTGGATTCTCAGCAACCCATAGGGGGTCACTATCCCACAGTTGGAGCCAAATGTTGATCCACATTCATGGATCAATATTAGTACATACACACCCATTCTTAGTATTTTTCCCTTATTTTTCTTTGCTTGTCAAATATTCCTTATTTATTTTCTCCTTTAAAATGTGGTTTGTAGGTCACACTACTATCAAATTCTGAGGTCCACATACCTGCAAACCCATATATCTATACTTAGTCATTTTTATCCTTTTGAAATCCCAATACTTAGTCATTTTTAAAGAAATGTAGGAGTCTTGTTATGGGAGACCAATATGTTCTTGTCTTGAATTTCCCCATGTCTCGTGTTCCGCAGTCACACAAGACTCAAAACAACCTATCTATTTCTATGCCCATAAAAACACACTTTTCCTTGTTATACTTAGCCATTTTCTTAGAATGCGGATGTGGGGCACATGTCTCTTCCACTCACCTTTTTCCTCCTGCTCATGTTTGTTGATCTAAAAGACTATTTTACGGTCTTTGAGTCAACCTCACGGGGTTAAAATCCCCCTGTGTTTTTTAATAGGTGGTACTCCTCTACTTTCAAATTGCATGCAAAATTATAATCAGTGCTTGAGAAGGAGCAGGGTTATTTAGAATAAATATCCACATGCAAAGAATACCTAAGATTGGACCAGGTATCTTATAAAAAGGAAATATTTACAATATATTACATAATTCATAAACCAATAAATTATAAAGATAGACATAATGGAATTTTCATCACAACATTCATCAAGACATAACATAATATCCAAGAAAGGATACAAGAAAATATGTACCACATAATGACAGAGAACTTTAAATGATCATTTCATTAGGCACAAAAAATATTATGATAGATACACATTTTCAATCTCAAGCTGGAAACCAAAGTCTTTAAGATTACAGTAATGTAATATCCCAAAATAGTTCTCTAGGAACCTTTTAAAAATAATAGGTACGCTTTTTAAATACAAAGAAAATGTCTTGAAAGTAATATTTGGGTTTGTCCTTCAAAGAGGACTGGGATGGGGATCATGTGGACCATAAAATGAAAAGACCGGGAAAAAAAAAGAAGAACAATCAAATATCATCCCTGATTTCACAGATAAATGAGAAATGGAAGGAAATGTGACAAATAATTGTAGAAGAATGATAACAAGAAGTGGAAAAAGGTTGATGCTTGACTCACTATGATATAAAGGTTGTTTTTCTCTCCCCTTTTTACTTGCTTGGAGTGACTTCTTTTGTAGATGCTTGTTGTTGTTTTTTTACAAAAACTGGAGAAGATTGTGTTTATAGAAAAGGCACGACCGAGGTCATTCATTACAATGGTAGATGTTGGTAAGGAAGAGAGTCCAGCTGAAAATTTCTATCAGTTACAAAAATACATTATTGTTCCTAGATATCATTTAGGAGAAACTAGTTCCAAAATTGAGACATTTCAAAAATAGTGTTATTGTGCCTTACTAAGGAAAACAAAATTCATAATGTTGCTTCATTTTTCTTTTTTGATGGAGTATTCATCAAGAGGTGGATTTAGAGCAATGTTCAAGTTTGGCAGAAAATCTTTTTCATTGGTTCCTCGCCTACTACCGACCTCTTGGTTATGGCTCTGGACTGAAGTATTTGGAGAAGCATCTCTCGTGCACAGCCTAGTTTACGTCACCTCCCCTTGCCGAAGAAGGAAATCCACTTCATATTGAAGTTGTCCAATGAGTGTCATATGTTGATCCATCATATCCAAAGTGAAGGAGAGGGTCAAACTATGAGAGTCAATCCTGAGAGAGAGTCGGTGGGTGGTGGTGAAATTATCATCCACTAGTTCATCGTCCATATTCTCATGAGATTGTTGTTGACCATTCCCATGAGCCATGGTGAGAGATGAAATTTTGGGACCAAAGAATGAGTTACCTAGATTACCAAAAGAGCCAGAAGAGCCACACCGAATTGGGATTACCTTCTTCTCGAACAACTGAGTTAGCAGAACTATCTCTCCCCCTGAAAATCTAAATTCAATAACCGTAATTTCTATGAGAGTAAAATGGATCTGGAGATGTGAATTCCACTCAGAGGAATGGGGAAATAATAGAAATATTTCATTTTTAATAGATCTTTGAATTGCAAGGTTGCATGAATGAAAAAAACTATGAATGATCCCATGGATCAAAGGTCCTTCAAAAGCTGATATGGCATGTACTTGTTGATTCTCCATGCACAAAATCATGATGAAAACCTTTTTCGTTTATCTTCAGTTCAATTGTCATTATGGTTGGCCTGTTGCTACAAGGTACAATATGTCGAGGAGTCCCACGAGGGAAATTCAAGGACTGGCCATTCTTCGCCATGGACGGGACTGGTATCGAGCGCTTCCTACGAGATCCCATGAGCCAGGAGATAGTGGGGGTACATCCCTGCTCCTTTATATCCATTCCCAAAATGCATGCACACACAAGCTGTCTTCTAACATAAATCCTGGAGCCAGGTGTCCCTATGATGACGAGGGTCCAAATAATTATGGAGGGGATAAAGAGGGCCTTCCTCTAAAATTTCATGTGTCCCGGGGCCATTCTGATTGCTTGATTTTCCATTTTTTCGGCTTCCCTATTGTTTCTTCATAGAATGTGGAGGAATTTTTCTTGAATGGGGGACAAGAGTGATTTTTTCCTGTCTATAATTCTTTGTAGTTTAGTATTCTTTGGTGTGGTTCCCATAACAAAGTGGCAGATAATATTTTTTGAATCCCCAACGATTGTGATACAATTTAGCTATTGTGTTTGGACTAACAAGGCCCCTTGATAAGTCACATATGCTTATGCCATATTGTTGGAATTTATGCCCAAGTTCCAAGAGAAATCTAGCAGAAGTTGTCCTCTAGGGTTGTACAATACCCCTCCCGCACTTGCCTCCCTTAGTTTTCCTTTTGATGCCCCATCAAAGAAAAGTATGTATCTCGCTTGCGACGTTAAACATAGATTGTAATATTGATGTGAGAATTGAAGCTGCCAGCATGATTTTTGAAGAATTTTAGAAGAGTGGGTTGTTGCAAGGTTCACTTTTTTCATCCAATGCTCCTCTGTTTTTTCCAATTGATCCTCTGTCAACACTTTGAATCTTCACGAGGAAATAAACTCTCCCAATTGACCTAGCGCATGAGAAACTACTAAGGAGGGAGAGGTCGTTTTCTCTTTAAATATAAGTTTGTTCCTTGTCAACCAGATTTTCCAACATGTGAATTTTATAGATTCCTTCTAGACACGATGAAAGGTTGGTTTTTTGGAAAAAGAGCCTTTATAGACTTTACCCATTTCCCAATCAAGACTCAACAATCTTATGGACAGATGATATGTTGAGTTAACTCAGAGTAGACTATATGCATAACTTGTGTGGAGAAATTGCAATTCAGGAAGAGATGCTCTGTAGTTTTAGAGTTTTGTTTACATAGGGCACATCTTAAGGGCCCCAAGAATCCTCTTTTAAGAAGATTTTCCCTTGTTAGTAATTTGTTATGGGATAAATTCTAGCCAAAAATGTTTATCTTAGGTATCCCATATACACTCTAGATCTCCTTCCAAATAGCCAAGTTTTCTGGTAATTGGGATTGAAAGAGAAGTATTATGTAGCCTTCCTTCATCGAGTATCCTGTAGCACCCCAACCTCTGTTATCCTTCTGTTGGATATGAACTGGGAAAAAGCCATTTATTTTCAGAAGGAATAGATGTGAGGTAGAGAGAATATTTAGGGGGGCCTCTCCCAAATTCCACCCCTTCTAAGATCCATTGTTGTTCCAGTCCAAGATGTTGTAGATGAAGGATTTTCCCTGAGAGGTTATCAAATATCAGAATGATTCCAAGGAGGGTAGGTTAGGTAAGAATCTCGAGCCTAAAAAGGAGTCATCCCATATCTTTATTTCTTTTCCATTTTATGGGCACCAAAAGAGATGGTCCCACAGAAACGGGAGAGAGGCACTTAATAGTTTCCAAATGGGAGACCTTGTTTGCTGTGTGGTGGAAACGTACAGTAATATTTTTCAATTTATTGTTAGGTATTTGTAGCAAATTTCTTTCTTCCACCAATCATTGTTATCTAAACCCAGTCGCCAGAGGAGTTTTTCACCTAGCACAATCTTTATCTTTTCCATGTCCCAGATTCCCAACCAACCATTCTCTTTAGGGGCGCATATTGTGGACTAATTGAGAATATGGAATTTTTTCTCATTCTCTTCCCCCTTTCCAAAGGAATTTATGAATTAATCGATCCATTTCCTTTTTTATCCCTATCAGAGCAAGGAGAGTTGAGAATTGAAAGATTGGGAAGGAAGATAAAACTCACTTTACTAACACCATTCGGCCTGCCGGATTCAACCATATTTCTCCCAATACTTCGAATTTATACTTGATATTTTGAAGGATAACCTACCACGCTTCCCCTCTGATATATTTTAGGATGAAAGGGGTACCTAAATATTTGAATAATTTCCATTCTACTGAAAAAGGAAATTGCAAAATATTTGCAATTCTTGCCAAGATACTTTCTTTGATGTTCCAAGCGTAAATTTTTCTCTTATGTTTATTTGTGGTTCCTCCTAGGGCTTATCCATATTGATCTAAGACCAATTTAAATCTATTGGCCATATTTTGAGAAGCTCCACCGAGCATCAAAGTGTCATCGACAAACTGGGAGTTATTTATTCTTCTGACCCCCCTTGCTATCTTCAGGCCTGGAATGGTGTATGTTCTTCTTTCATATTCTAGTTTTATATTTAGATATTCTACCAGGAGTGTTGGATTACTAAGAGGGGGGTGAATCAGTAATAGTGCAATGATAATCCTTTTTATCCAAATTGATCCAAGTGTTATATCAAAGTAGTATTATTATCCAATAATGAGAAATAAGAAATGAACAATCACACACATACACAGTACACCAGTGTTTTATGTGGAAACCCAAATCGGGAGAAAACCATAGAATGTTTTTTCTTATATGTCTTGAAGAATTACATTCATTGGAAGCACAAACTTCCTTTGTTTTCCAGCTGCAACTTGAAGGAGGCTCCAACCCCCTAGTTTCTCAGGCTACAACCTGAGGGAAGCTCCAACTCCCCAAATCTCTGGCTACTACTAGAAGGAGGGTACAACCCCCTATGTTCTCCGGCTACAACCGGAAGGTTGCTAAAACCACCTATAATTTCCCCGTCCTTCCACCCTGAAGTAGAAGTAGAATGATGGAACCACTGTAAACTTGCCACTGTGATATATATTGTTGTACAACTGTATCAACCTATACCACTGACCTGTATCCAATCTGTACAACTTCCCTGTAATCAATATGTATCTGAACTGAACATGTATCCACAAAAATACAACAAATACACGACCTGTAGTGATGCAGCCCGCGTATGTACGCGCCCTATCTATTATGCAACCTGTGTATGTACGTTCCCTATCTTCTATGAATCCTATGTATGCCTTCTGAAACTAGGGTTTCCTTTCACTTAAAAACTTCTGACCCTCTGTAACTTCTTTCACATAGATCTATAACTTGCCACTGTATCCAGACTGTAACTATACCCTGTGCATGCATCCTCATACATAACCTCTACTCAAGGCAAGTATGTCTCTCTCTATTCATGTGCCATATAGGTATGTGTAATCATGAACAAGTATAATGTTCCTCACATGTTCTTAGACATCAACCCCTTTCTGATATTCAACTTCTCAATACATCAATAAATACAAGATATCAACCATGTACCATAAAAACTCTTAGCCATATGCCAAGAAATACAAGATGTGCCTCAACAAGAAGTATCAATGATAAATATACCAACATTGTATTTCTGTAGATCTGACTTATACAGAAGATCCCATGTAGCCACCAGTCTCTCTAGGGAGAATCCTCAAATCTCCATTTCCATTCCTCATGCATACATCAAAATCCAACTATTCATAGAAATAAGACACACCTTTTGAACCAATGGATGGATCTGATGTATCTGAGCACTCTAGACCTTCCTGAGAGCTTGATCTCGGAATCTAGAACCTTTGTACCTTCATCTTCTCAAGTTTCATGGATTTCTCAACATGTACTCACCCTATACATGGTCATTCTACATATGTACTCACCCTATACACAGTCGACCTGCGTACGTACGCACCCTATACACAGACAGCCCGCGTATGCCTCAGAAAATAAGGTTTTATGTGAATCCAAGAATTTCGTCGTCAACCGTTCGTGCTACCTCATACATCTGCCACTTCAGATGTATCCACAAGTATTTACAAGAAGCTTTACACAAGAAAATAGATATACAATATGTACAAGTATGTTTTTATGAGTGATCTTTTTCTCTTATTTATATCTTCATGTAGCCTTACACTTTCCTTATTTTAGGGCTTCTTCATTTAAAATAATTTCTTTTTGCAAAGCACTTTGACTCTTGGGGGATTCTATAAGACTCATGAGGGTTCTCCAACTTCATATGGTCATAACCCTCTAACCATGAGGAGTTATGTGACGTTCCACATACCACCAAAAATGGCATGACAAGCACTATCCATCTAGGATATTTTCACTCAAAAATTTGTTGTCCTTCATCTCATTAATCCTCAAATAAACATGGGTTCTCTTCTCTCGCTCTACAAAGCGTCTTCCCGTGAGGGTTTTCACCATAAGGGGACCACTTTGGAGTTCATCCATTTTTACTTCTTATTAACCATGACAAGACAATAATGAGTCATCTTTACATCAAAAAATCTTGGGTCCATTACCCAAACCTTGTGCCATGGGGCTTTCTTCAAGGGTTGACATCAATGACAACCAACCTTAATCAACAATGAGTACATACAAAATTAGGGAGACTGGACATCCCTGTCGCAAGCCTCTTATGTCTTAGAAGAAGGGAGCATGCCTACCATTTATTAATGCTTGTTGTTATTGAGGTGGAATAATTGCTGCAATCGTTTCTTGTTGATTTGGCTTGGTAATTTTGATTAAGGATTTTCTTAACCATTTCTCAATATATTGCCTCATGGGGGCCACCTTGATCTCATTCCTTGTCTTTATATCGAACAATTCATTCTCCATTTCTCTCAAATTCATTCCTAATTGGTGCAACATGTCATCTACCTTATCATTTATGTTGATGTATCTGACTAGCCACCTCTCGACTTCTTCTTCAGAGAATTCTATTATTTCGATGAACTCACTTTCCTAGGAAACCTTTAATACATTAAGTTGTTCTATTGGTGTTTCTTTAGATGAAATCATTGTATCCATTAGCACACTCGGGCCGTCAAGTTATTTCATAAGGTCGACAATCTTAAAGAATAAGTCACCTCTTTTGTTTTTCAAAGCATCTAATTCACTTATTATTTCTCACAAATTTTTAATTATCTTCAACCAACATGCACTATTTTGCTTCATCCTAATTTTTGAAGGAAGGTTTTTCTCTCTTCTATGGATATTGTTTAAGCTTGAAATTATAGTTGAAAATGTAACCACAACGTCCTTTTAGAAACCTTCATCATTCTACATGTCCTTCTGAAGATATTGTTTAAAATTATTGATTCTTGTTGCAAAGTTAATAACATTTTACGCAAGATCCCAATTTTCTTGAATCAAATCTATCCTTTTATGGATCCCATCTCCAACATGTTTTCTTATTGCTTGCAGTAAACTTGAAGAACCTTTATATTTTTTATTTCTTTCTGGGACATCTTCTAAAGCGAGGGTTGGTTGAATTGTACTCAAATGTTATAGAAATAAAGGTCCTAAAACTAGGACTCCCTCTATTTCTTTTATTCTTTGTTTTCATCTCAAATTTTCTTTTTCCATAGTGTTGAAAAAAAAATTAGGGATTTTTTGGTTGCATCGTGTAATTGTACAATTTTTTATGGTGCATCCCTGTCAAAATCAATTGTTGATTTATGTCTCTCTACCAAATTTTTATTTTTTGTATTAACTTTCTCAATTAAAAACTTTTTGGACACTCAATTGTAGGTCGCATGGTGCAAGGTTACAGATTCCTCTTCGAAAATATTTAGTTTCTGAGTGACTAGGGCTTCAATGATTTCTCGAGTTTACAGTAGTCTTTTCTCATACCAACTAGGTTCTTCGATAAACTCATCCACATCCATGGCTCGTGGGCTTTCTTAGGTTTTAGGTATGCCTAACCCTATTGTCTGTTTATTCTTTTTTATTTTTACAAAAGTATATACAGTATGAGATTTTTCAAGGTTCTTCTTTGGTGGGTATTTATCACTATCATCATCTAAACTTGCATTCGGTGTCTTTCTCATATCGATACCAATGCTCCTAGGCTTTGTTCTTGCCAATGTAGTTTTTTGGGAAATAGTTGGTGAATTAGGATTTCTATCTACTAATTATCTTCCATGATGTATGTATCCTTCATTAGTACTAATTAATTCTTCCATGTCATTCAAATCTTGGTCAACTAAAACTTTAGGGAGGTCTAAGTTATCTCCACCTCCTTCTTTAAATTGCTCAATTTTGGTAAAGTAAGAAGAATAACCAATTGATGCCACATGTGTAGTAAACATATCATTTGGGTCAAAACCCTCAACAAGTTCAGTTTCTTTTGAGTCGAGTTTCTCAAATGACCTGCAAGTTCATCCAGATGGGATATATGTTTTACTGTGATTTCTCCAATTTTCCAAGGCATGGGAATGAATTGTTTCTTTCTCTTTTCATTGAAAAAGTGAGCCTAAGTCTTGTATTTCCTGAAAAATTCCACCACAAAATGCTAATTTGATATGTAGAATGGGATAAGCAAAGGTTTTTCTTCACACCCAAATATCTTGATAATATTGAAATGCTCGAAAGTCTCAAAAACTCCTTTCCTCGCTAGAAAGGTGGCGAATTTGAGTGATAACTTTGATGTGCTAGGGACAAAAACTAACTTCTTGAATTCTGAAATGAAACTGTTGTTGATCGAGTAAAAGTTATACTGAGATTTGTGTATGTATAGGGATGAATACTAGGCAAAGACTAGTTATTCTTTATAATCAATGTTCCTTTCCCTCGGCAAGTTCTCAAATACATGACTACATGCTATGGAAAAAATGAGGTAGGACGTCATATAAAATTTATGAGTCTTTTTCAAACTACTTAACTAGAATGAAAATTCACTAGAAATAATGTGGCCCCAATCCATGATGGTGTTTTCATGCAGAGCAAAGTGAAGGACATAAATAATATTTCTTGGTACAAATGTCATAGATTCCAAACCAATAATATGAGAAAATAACCAGGAAAAATCCTTGTATGGGTTTTTCAAGGAACTTACCTCAATCTTGGGAACCCTAGTGTTATTGTTTTGGTCAACCAGATAATTACTAAGAAATTTATCTCCTCCATTATGTTGTTTGAGGAATTCATTAGCCTCTTTTCCCTTGAATCGCGTGGTGGGCGTGGGAAGCCACAAAATTCTACTGAATATTGAAGGAGCTAAAGAAATGGTTGTTGTCCTTGAATTCGGATTATTCACTTCTCCATGTTGAATTTTTCCGCACACCACTAGACAAGTTCTCTAAAATCTATTACCTGTAGTATGTTTCCAGCAAGGGATATGCCTAAAGTCCAAATAAGGTCTGTCTTTTTCTCAGCCAGAGAGAGAGCATTGTAGTAACTATATGCTTGCAACCACTGAAACTCTTGATCCTCACACCCAAGTATGTTTAGTGTATCCCTGCAATACAATTCATTTCTCTTACTTGACATTATTTTCTATGCTTTTATCTTTGGCAATAGGTGGTACTATTGTTGATATTTACAACTCGACATATTAGCTCTTATTTTATTTTACCACATATTGCCATGATGGTTTAATCACCGTAAATCTTATTTTAAAGTTGTCAACCTGCACGATAATACTTGAATTTATTACAAGTTTTACTGTATTTTTGTGAGTTTAATAACGACATTATGTTCACGGAAGTATAATTTAATGTGGCAAGGGAAATAAATGCAATGGGAAGTGGTGGTGGGATGTCATGGCGAATGAAAAGTGGTAAGTATGGAGGTGCATAATGAATATTATAAAGTGCATTATGTAGTACGTGGGACTATGGGTGTGGAGGTATGCAATTCTGGAAGCATATGGAAATGAAAAATGTAGAAGTGAACATGTCCTGCACCCGAAATAAGAAAATTGGCTAAGTATGGGAGAGGGTGATTTTGCAGGTCACAAAACTAAGAGGTACATTTTGTACAATGTGGTATTGTGGGTCTATGGACATGAGAAAAAGGTAAATGGGAGGGTCAGTTATCCCACATCCGCATTTCAAGAAAATGACTAAGTATGAAAGGTAAGAGAGAAAGGTGCATTTTAGAGGACGAAAAGGTAAGAGGTGTGATTTGTGGGTAGGGTGAATGCAGTTTTGTGGGCCTGAGGAAATGTGGGTCTGGGACATGTTGTATACCCACATTACTATTCCCATATTACTTGAAAATGACTAAGTGTTGGAAAACTTGAAAAAAGAGAAAAATAGACTAAGTAAATAGATTCAAAAAGAAAGGAAAAACAAAGGAAGAATTTTATGGATAGTTATATGAATCCAAATGATAATCACAAATATGGATCAACAGTGTCCCATGTCTCATAGTCCTGCATTCCACAAAATGTCCCTCTCACTTTCGCAACCCGCAAAATGTCCTTTTCTCATACTTGGTCATTTTTCTCATTGTATATGTGTGAGTCATTCCCTTTTCATTTTTCCCACTCCCTATACACATCCCAAAATCCTTCTTTCATCATAATGCACTCTCCACTCCTCGTTTCTCACTTCCATACTTAACCATTTTCCATATTCTACGACATCACATCACCATTTCCCAATCACATTTATTTCCCCTCCACATCAGTCGCCACTTGTGTGAATGTAATGCCATTATTAAATTGGAGAATATTTTGCAAGCCTTGTAATAAATTCAAAATCTTGTCATCTAGGATGAAAAGTTTGAAATAAGATCTTTGGTGATTAATCATCAAGGAAATACATGGTAAATTAAATAAGGAACTGATATTCCAAGCTGTAAAATGGTGTATCGACAGTAGCACCACCTATTGGTAAGAATAGAAAGTAGTGTAAATAATGTCAATTACGAGAAAATTGTTGTATTGTGGAGATACAATAAATACATTCGAACATGAAGACCAAGAGTTTAAGTGGTTGTGAGATTACAAGTATTACAAGGCCTTCCCTCCTACCGAGAAGAAAACAAAAACGGGGTTGTACCTCGAGCATAGCTCTGGTTGGTTGTGTTCCAAAGGTGACATACTTCAAAGAGTTAGTTCTATCATGCGCAGATAAATTCGATTCAGAAAGGAGAATAATTCAACTTCAAGGGAAGCAGCCTATCTCCTTAGATCCTTTAGTGTTCTCAAGAATTATACAACTCTTGAATCATACCATGTATTTTAAAGGTGAAGAAGCCAATGAATTCCTCAAATAATAGAGAGGAGGAGAAGAACTCCTTGAGAAGTATTTGTTTGAACCAAGAAATAATACTAATGTTTGTAAGATTGAGGTAAGTTTCTTAAAGTATCCCTACAAGGAATTTTCTTGGTTGTTTGCTTGTATGATTGGTTTGGAATCCATGGCCTCTGTGCCGAGAAATATCATTTATATCGTCTACTAAAAGAAAAAGAGATACCCATAAAACGAGGTTAGAAATACCTGAAATTCAATAAAGTCCTCGGGCAATGGATGTAGATGAGATTATCGAAGAACCCCACTAGCAAGAACAAGGACTGTTGGAAACCCAAGAAATCATTGAAGCTCTAGTCACTCAAGAACTAGAAATATTTGAAGAGGAGTCTGTAACACTTCACCACGTGACCTACAATTGAAAACGCTAACACAAAAAACAAAAACAAAATTCTGAGAAATGGAAATTGGAAATCAATTCCCATGGAGTTGCACCTCAAATATTGTATAGTTTCATGAGGCAACTAGAGAGGCATTGAAAGAATCTATCTTTAACGTAGAAAAATAAAATTTAATTTTAAAGGGAAAAATAAAGGAATTAGAGGCAACTTTGATTCCAAGACCATTGTTTTTTGAGACTTTAAATACAATTCAACCAACACTTACTTTAGAAGATATTCCAGAAAGTAGCATCAAGTGGAAAGGTTCATCTAGTTTGTTGTTAGCAATAAGAAACTATGTTGGAGATGGAATACAAAAAATAATAGATTTAATCTAAGAATTCTAGGAGCTTCCATAGAAGTCCACCAACTTTTCAATAAGGATTACACATTTCAAAGAATTTATCCAAAAAGATCAAGAAACCGATGAAGGTTTTTACAAGGATGTTGTGGGAACATTTTCAGCTAAAGTTTCAAGTTTAAGTTATACCCATAGAAGAGAACAAAACCTTCCTTATAACATATGGATGAAACAAATTAATGTTTTTTGGTTGAAAATAATAAAAAAGTTAAGAGAAATGATAAGTGAACTAGATGACATGAAGAGTAAAAGAGGTGACCTTTTATTTAAACTTGTTGATCTCACAAAGGACCTCAACAACCCAAATTTATCAATGGACACAATATTGTTATCTAAAGAGAAATCACTAGAACAACTTGAAGTATTAAAAGTTCCATGGGCGAGTGAGTTCATTGATTCAATAGAATTCTTTGAGGAAGAAGTGTTAAGTTTTAATGTTGTTATTTGGTTATCTTCAATTTACAAGAGAATTCAATGCATTTCCAAAACAACAGCATAAGAGGATCATTGAAAGAAACACAATCACAAGGTACACAACATTTTATCCTGGGAAACCCTCATGGGGGATAAAACCCATCAAAAAATTCCTCAATAATAGATTGCCAATACAATTCCAAGAACAAGACCAAACCACCAAGAATAAACTAGGACTGAGCATGCACCTCTCTTCTCCTTCCTCTTGCAACTGAAACTTCCTTCAAAATATGCGCACTAGAAGTGTGAGTGAGTGAATGTACAAGTGAGGCGCCATCCTCACTTATAAATACTAGTTGAGGAGGCACTAGGGTTATGTCTCTTCACTTAGTAGGTCTGAATTCTTCCAAGAGTGGTTAAAAATACTTTATAAACCCTAGGGGTTGACTTTACAAATACCACCATATAAATATGGTTTCACCAATCCACAAAAGGGGATTTGGTCTTATACAAGACTCGGCATGATCAATCCACAAAAGTTTGATTTGATCTATAATATAATAGCTCAAATATAATTAGAATATTCTTTGAAGTTACAATATTTCAACACTCCCACTTAACGAGAAGGGTATTCTACTAACATAACTCAATACAACATCATCAGGAGAGAGAGAGAGAGAGAGAGAGCAACATCATCATCAACATCTAGAACATTGACTGGCACATCTATAAGTCATTAGATTTTTTTCTCATCATCAATATCATCATCGTTCACAGCATGGAGTTGGAGTGGCATCATCAGCAGCAGCAACAACATGAAGTTGAAAAATCAACATCAATATCATGAAGCTAGAACAACAATCTCACCAACACGAGGCTAGTACAACATCATCAACACATGAGGCTGGTACAACATCATCAACAACACGAGGATGAATCAACATCATCATCAACAACATGAGGATGAATCAACATCATCATCATCATGAGGCTAAAACAACAAAATCATCAGCATGAGGCTGAAACAACAACATCATCAGCAGGATGTTGAAGCAACAACATCATCAGCACGAGGCTAAGACAACAAAATCATCAACATATGGAAACATAATGAGGCAGGTGAAACAACAACATTTTGTGGTACTTTGACAGACCGTCCTTACTAGAACTTCGAGATCTGCCCAAGAATCATAATATTCCCTAGGTTATAAAATCCTAACAATCTACCATGCTGTACTTTGACATACCATCCTTACCAGAGCTTCTAGATCTACCCAGGAATCATAAGATTCCCTAGGGTATAAAATCCTAAAGGAACTACCACTACTGACCATAACTAGCATATACATGCACATGTACTCTGACAACCCGTCCTTACCGGACCTTCAGGATCTATCCAGGGGTGATCAATTCCCTAGGATATAAAATCATAATGGAGCTACTTGTTATTGGTCAGGATACCATAGTATCATCATCATCACTCCCCTTTTCGAGGGAGGTCCTTTCATACAACACCAAGCTTATCTTGGAAGTACTCAAAGTTCACATGAGATAGAGGCTTGGTCAACACATATTCAACCTACTCATTTGTGCCAACATATTGGAGCTTTACAACTCTCCTCTGCACCATATCACGAATGTAATGATATCGGATCTCTATGTGCTTCGACTTATCATGGAACACTGGGTTCTCCATCATTTTTATACAACTATGGTTATCACATAGAATCGTGGTAGCTTCCATCTCCAATTCAAACAGACCTATCAACAAATTCCAAAGCCATATGGCTTCACAACTGGCGGAATATGTTGCAATGTATTCTTCTTTTGTCGTGCTGAGAGAAATATTGGATTGCTTCTTTCTTTCTATCAGAAGCACTTCCATCCCAATCTGAATCAGTATAACCATACAGTATGAAGTCATGATCTCCAGTATAACAGAGACCATAGTCCAATGCACCCTTAAGGTATCTCATCACATGCTTTGCAGCTACAAGGTGAACACGTCTGGGCTCCACCAGATACTGACTCAAGGTGTTCACAACAAAGCATATATTTGTCTTAGTATTCATCATATGCATCAACGAACCAATAATATATATTTACAGAGTAGCATCAACCAAATCTAACGAAGTAACAACCAGGAGCTTCAAGTTTGTTTCCATGGTTGTGTTCATGGCTTTACACTCCAACATGTCAAATATCTTCAGTATTTGAACTATATACTTCCCTTGGTTGAGGAAGATATTCTCTCGGCTCTGCCAGAATTCAAGACCTAAGAAATAATGCATCGGACCTAGGGATTTCATCTCAAACTCTACAACGAGCTTCTTCTTACAATTTGTGATGAGCTTTTATTCTCCTGTCAAGAATAAATCATCTACATATAGTAGCAATACCACTGGCTCATCATTCATAACCTTGAAGTAAAGGTTAGAATTAGATTTACTCTTGGTAAATCCCAAGATTGTCAGGAAACTATCAATTATGCCATACCAATCTCTAGGAGATTGCTTCAACCCATACATAGCTTTCTTCAACCTGCAGACATGACTCTTTCTATCTTCAACTTCAAAACCTTGCGGTTTTTCTATATACACTTCTTCTTCAATAACCCCATTTAAGAAGGTTGTTTTCACATCCATATGGTGTAACTTCCACTTCATTTTGGCTACAAGATATATGATGGTTATGATAGAAGTATATCTGGCTACAAGAGAAAATGGCTCTTCATAATCAATACCTTCCTTTTAAGAAAAACCATGAGCCACAAATCTTGCTTTATGTTTTTCAATACTTTCGTCTGATGCATTTTTTTTATCTTGAATATCCACTTGGAAGATACCACATCTTTGTTCTTTTGTCTGGGAACTACTTCCCATACATCATTATTTATAATGGGATGGTATTCTTCTGTCATGAAATCCACCCTTTCTTTCTTCTGAATGGATTATTCAAAGCAAGTAGGTTATTTTTCTATGAGATCACACATCAAGGCCATATAACTAGAGAATGGCTTAGGTTTCTTGCTTTGTCTCATGGTTCCTTCTGGGGCACCATACTTCTCTACATATTGAATAAGTTCTCTCACCCAGGATGGATTTATCTTGTGAGAGATCGTCATGTGGGGAGGTCCTTGCGATTTTATCATATCATGATCTTCTGAAATATCATCATCAGGGGTAACTGTAACTTCCTTCACGGGTTCTGCAACTCTGGGAGCTACATGTTCTTCTTCATATACTTCTTCAAGATGGAATTTACTTGATCTCTTGAGTGATGCATCAAAGGTTACATCTCTATTGATATCAATATGATAATAACCTGGTATGTAAATTCTAAAGGCCTTAGAGACCTCACAGTATCCAAAAAATATTCCCTTCTTTCCCGAGGGATCCAACTTAGTTCTCTTTTCTTTTGAAATGTGTACGAATACTGGACAACCAAATATTTTGAGATGGCTTACTTCTGGCTTCTTTCCAGTGAACATTTCTTCAGGGGTTTTGAATCCAAGTGCACTATGCGATAATCTGTTTTCGACATAAATTGTTGTTCTTACTACTTCAGCCTATAATTGCATTGGAATATCTTGATCATGAATAATAGTCTTTACTGGTTCCATAATTGTTCTATTCTTTCTTTCTGCTACACCATTTTCTTGAGGATTATAGGGAGTGGTGAGCTCCCTCTTAATCCCAACATCTCTGCAAAATATTCCAAATTTATTTGAGGTGTAGTCTCATCCATTATCTGACCTGAGTATCTTGATTTTTCTTTCAGAGAGGTTTTCTACCAAGTCTTTGAATTTATTGAACTTTTTGAGTACTTCATCTTTTGATTTCAAGAAATAAACCCAAGTCTTACGAGAGTAATCATCAATAAATGATACATAGTATACATACCCGCTTAGAGAGGTTGATAGTATTGGACCACATACATCTGAGTGGACAAGTGAAAACGTCCTTCTTCTATTACATAGGATACATCCTTCATTCTCATCGGAGTTCGTGTCATGTGCTTAAGAGCCAAGTATCTTCTCCAGGTATCACAAAACATAATCTTCAATTTCTTCTTTAGTTAACTTCTTGGGTGGCTCATCATCTTTAGCTGCATGGGCATGTTGTTATTTCTCTTCTTGAATTCTTCCCTTCTAGCAGGATAATTCTTAGCAATGTGTCCCATCTTATCACAATGATAAAATTGATAAGAGGAGAAATATTTTTCCTTTCTTTGACCCTTATGATATATCTGGAATCTCTTTGGAGAGTGAGATTCTTTATGAAAGTGGGTGAATCTCTTTGGAGAGTGAGATTATTTATGAAGGTGGGTCTCCTTTTGGAAATGAGACCTTTTATTTCCTCCTTTAGCATGAGCAGCTAGGGCTTAATCTTCATCTCTTAATAGTATGACTTCTCGATTGTCCACTCTTGCTTCTTCTTGAACACATTCTTCCCATTGAGTGTCAAATTGGAGTTTCTCTTTTCTTGCACAGATAGTTTGGATGAAGGCATCCCAAGGGATTTTGAGACCATTAAGAGTTGTCATTATGAGTTCATCTTCATCTAAGTTGTCTCCAATTGCTTCTAATTGTTCCTTGAATTGAGAAACCCTAGAGAAATATTCTTGAACTATTTCTCCTTTCTACATCTTTGTATTATTGAGTTGGGTTCTCAGATTCATCTTCTGGTTGATGTTATTTCCTTCATACATTCTAGTTAGGGCATCAAACATATCTTTTGGATTATTCTTAGAATACACTTGATGGATCAAGTGGTCTTTAATGGAATTTTCAATTATTCTTTTGTCCCTAATCATATCCTTCTTATACTTCTCTTTGGCTTCTTCTTCTTCGGGTTCCGGTACATTTTATTTTATGAATTTTGCAAGTTCATTCTCTTCAAGAATGAGTCCAATTATGTACTTCCAGACACAAAAAATTGCCACACCTTCTAACTTGTCAACAAGCTTGGTGCTTGCAGACATCTTGATCTGTAGCTAGGAAAATGACCAGAAAATGAAAGTTCTCATAAAATGAATTTGAACTTACCAAGAGATGTGTTGGGTTGAGGCGAGTTGTCTGGAGCTGACTGTTTCAAAAAATTTCAAGTTTTACCCCTTGAAACTTGACCTGTGCACTTTTGGACTGGTACTTCTGGTACTAGTTCTGGTTTCCTAGTTTTCTGGTTTTCTGGTTTTCTAGTAACAAACAAAACTAGGGTTTGAATTTCGGGAGAATCTGGCCACTAAAAAGGTGCACTCAAGCTACCAAAATATGTGCTATGGTAGGGCACACTTCCCTAGATGGTTTTTGGTCAAAAATTCATCTCCAATTAAAAGACCGAATTTCCTTGTACAACAACAATGACGTTTTTAGATACCCAGTGAAAGGTGCTCTATTAAGTCATGATATAATACCATGTTAAGTTTTAATGTTGTTATTATGTTATCTTCAATTTACTAGAGAATTCAATTCATTTCCAAAACAAAAACATAAGAGGATCATTGAAATAAACACAATCACAAGGTACACAACATTTTATCCCGGGAAACCCTCATGGGGGGGAAAACCCAACAAAAAATTCCTCAATAATAGATTGTCAATACAATGCCAAGACTAAGACCAAACCACGAAGAATAAACTAGGATTGATCATGCGCCTCTCTTCTCCTTCCTCCTACAACTGCAACTTCCTTCAAAAGATGTGCACTAGAAGTGTGAGTGAGTGAATGTGCAAGTGAGGTGCCATCCTCACTTATAAATACTAGTTGAGGAGGAGCTAGGGTTATGTCTCTTCACTTGGTAGGGCCGAATTCTTCCAAGAGTGGTTAAAACCACTTTACAAACCCTAGGGGATGACTTTACAAATACCACCATATAAATATGGTTTTACCAATCCACAAAAAGGGATTTGGTCTTATACAAGACCCGGCATGAGCAATCCACAAAAGGGAATTTTATATATAAGATAATAGCTCAAATATAATTAGAATATTCTTTGAAGTTACAATATTTCAACAAGAAGTTGAAAGGTGGCTAGTCAGATATATCAACAAGAATGATGAGGTAGATGACACATTGCACCAATTGGGTATTGACATAAGAGAAATGGAGAATGAGTTGTTTGAAATAAAGAGAAAACATGAGATCACGGTAGCCCCAATGAGGGAATACATAGAAGAGTGGCTAAGAAAATCCCTAATAAATATCACTGAAACAGATCAGTAAGAAGTGATTGCAACAGTTATGGCACCTCTAACACAACAACCATCTACAAAAGAGACATCAACAAGCAAGTAAATGGTTCAGAAGAATTTCCATCACAGTGAGTCAAGTAGCAACCCTATTCTTGTCCTTATTATATTTCTTCTACGATCATTTGTCATATTGCCTTGCATTTCTTAGCAATCTGTGAAACCCATAGTTGACCCTTGACTAGTTTTCTTGTGTCTTCGAGGTATTTCCCTTTCATGGTTTGTGGGATCCCCATCCCAGTCCTATTTGAAGGACAAACCCAATCTTTTATTTGTATTTCAAGACAACACTTTTTTATTTAAAGACATATATTATTTTTTGAGGTTCCCAGAGAACCAATTTGGGACATAACAATATTGTTATCTCAAGACTTTGATTTTAAGAATGAGGTTTCAAATGTATGTCTATCAAAATATTATGTGTTCTTAATGAAATGATCAGTTAAAGTTCTCTTCCATATGTGGTCCATACTTCATTTTCCCTTTCTTTGAATATTTTTTTCTACTATGATGAATGTTGTGATGGAAATGTTGTCTTATTTTACTGCACACTTTTTTGGTTTATAATCCTATAACATATTGTAAATATTTACTTTCTATAAGATACTTGGTCCTTTCTCAAGTATTATTTTCATGTGAATATTTATTTCAAAATAAACATGGTCCTTCTCAGGAATTTTATTTTGTTCTTGTATGATTGAAATAGAGGAGTACCACCTCTTTAAAAATGCATGGGGATTATATCCTCATGAGGTTGACTCAAAGACCATAAAATAGTCTTTAAGATATAGAACATTAAACCCATGTTTTAGTTTTCCTTGATTCAACTCAAAATGAACATAGTTTTCATTCAAAAATGTCCTTTGACATTGTATTGACATTTTCCATCAAATGTGTGCCATCATCACTAAATGCACAGTGAGGACATGTTAGGGATCTAAAAAAACTTATGTAAGCTAATATGAGTTCTTCATTCAATCCTCCATAAATCCTTTTCATCTCAAGCCATGATTCCATTTGAAAACATAAATTACCTTTATTCAACAATTCAAAAAAATGCATGCCTTGGGAAAAGTAGACATGCCCATACATTGAAATTTTAAATAGAAGTTCTTTTAAGGATTCCACATCTACCCATGAATTAAAATCCATGTAGTATACCTTACTTCGCTAGGGATGCTCCTACATCATAAATGTAGGATCCCTCTACCCACCAACCTTTCATAATGTAAATGATAATTATTTTATTTTATCAATTGTTGCACCCAAATGCTAGTCATGTACTGTTCAACCCTCGAAAATTTGTAGTAGATATATAGGATACCTACCTCATAGGACACTATACATCATCATATATCATTCATTACCTATCTTATCTACATATTGGTATGTTTAACTATTTATATAGTCACCTTGGAACAAAGTGGGAAATTGATTTGGAAGATACATTATGAAGTTGAGAACTTCAAACATTCCAATTTATAATGGCATCTTGGATGTTCTAATCAGTTGAATTGGAAAAGGTGGGTCTCCTAGTCTCTTATTTGTACATTCAAAATAATTCCCCATACTCGAGGGCACAAGGGAGACCAATAATTCAAATTATATGAGTATATGGCAGTAATCCCTTCTTTCAATTTGGGATATTTGAACATAGCTATTGATTTTGCATGGGCTTTCCTTAGGTCCATTTAGACGAATCTATCACTCACCATTTTGATGTCACACCAATCATTATCTTCCTTATTCAATAAAATAAAAGTGAAAATTTTAACCCATAATTCAAGTGTGACTAGAAATTCAAACATGATCATATTCTCATGAAGAACATTGAAAATTCAATCCTTGGTTAGGTGAGTAGTGTGATCATAAATGGTGGGCCTATGGCATGTCCATCACATATGCTAATTATGAAATAAATTTAGTTCTATGTTTATTTTTGGTTCATTGATAGCTCAACACTCATCCTTATTTACAACCAACACATAGGTAATTGCTACCCAGGAATCAAGCAACCCATCCAGCTAGAGTAGAAGTCGACCAAGGCATGTAATGAATTGACCTAGCAATTTGATTATCAAGCAATTCAACCAGCCAAATAGAATTTGACCCAAGGATGTAGGGAATCGACCAAGTTGAAGATTTGAGGGATGTGAAGCCTTTAGGTGAGTGTGAGAGAGGATGTGAAAGGAAAACACCACTTGTGGGAAAGGAAAACACCACTTGTGGGAAAGGAAAAAAATACCCAACAATTAATAAAATGTTGTGGATGCCTATGGGAAAAGGAAATATTCCCAACAAGCAAGCAATAGAATGTTGTGGACAACTTGTGGGAAAAGGAAAAACACCCAACAAGCAATAGAAGTTTTGGATGGCCTGTTGGAAAAGGAAAAACACCCAGCAAGAAATAAAATGATGTGGACGGCCTATAAGAAAGGAAAAAATACCAACAATACCAATTCGAATCTGAGAGTGAGACAAACCAACATTCTTTTAAACTAATGAACAGAGTAGGGTTCCTACACTATGTTTACAAGACTGATATTGTCGTATCATTCATGAAAAAATTCATGGCCATGAGTGCTCAAGCACACAATAAAGTAATGAACACACACGAGAGCCATGAAATTGAAACAATTACACACAAATTTCCACATTTAATGGGAATTTTATTAAGCTCGAGAGATAGATACATAGGGGTAAATTATACACATATGTGTTGTGTTACTCATAGACAATAAAAAATTGCAGATGGACATGGCTCAAAGGAACCTTCACTCATCGTGGATAGGCTTGTTAACTCCTTCATCCATTGATCTTCAAGAAGGTTTCCCTCTTCAACCTCTCATTTCTGCTACTATCTTCCCCAAGTTCTCCTTTCCTCTCCCTTGTTTATTTCCTCTCTATAGCATTCAATGTTTTAATGGGTTTCCTTTGGAAGGTCAACCATAAAAATAGTTCATTTCCACTTCCATTTTTTTCCCGAAAAAAGATAAAATAAAATTAAAAAATGATATATTTACAAAATTTACAAAAGGTAAAGAAACTAGGCGCTAATTACAAAGTTTGGTGGGATCCAATTTGGATCACACCTCCCCATTTATAGACTTTTGGTCCCCAAAAGCTTCAACTTCCTTCACTCTTCTTCTTCTTCAACCATCAAGCAGACTCTGAAAAATCTCCAACAAAGGGTGCCTCCATTATAGGATGGAAGATAAGAGATGAGTAGGGTTTGACTTTCGCATAACACTGCTATCCATCTCATGGCTATAGAGGACATTCATTGCTACAATAGTTAATTGGAAAACCACTATTCCCTGGGTTGCAAGTGCAAACAACTCCTCTTTTCCCTTGACCTTGACTCTCCAAGCTTTTTGTTTGGTTGTTCGGTTATTGGGATGGATTTTCAAGTGAAGCCTCAAATATTTTCCCTCCAAATGTCCAATCAATATATAATGTTGGCAATAGTGTTTGCATGGGTCGCTTGGAATTCTAGAGCACTAAAAATAGCCTTATGACCCATTTTCTTGCAATAGAAACAAACCAAATATACTATACCATATATTTTCAATTTGTGATGATGTTTTCCATCTTGGTTGCTTGGTCTGCCAAGAGTTGCAGTGAATCTAGTTGTCAGAATCATCTCTTTGTTGCCCTCTTCTGAGCCTCTATAAGCATATTTGAGTGGCTTGTTTCACACTCCTTTTCCAGTTGTTGTTTCCTCCATGGGAACGAATTCCACAATGGCAACCGAAGGGGATTTCTTGGTCTTTTAGACAACTACTTCTAGCTCCTTCAAGGCCTCTTCCTTCACTACCAAGTCCTAGTATAGCTTAGCAGTCACTTTGTTGAACCTCTCCTCTTTCCAATTATCTAGTTGAGTGAATTTCTCCCCCAATTGCAAGAGTTAAATATGCTCCTATCCAATTCCTCCTGTTGTACAGGATAAGTCAACTGAGAGGGGGGGGTGAATCAGTTGTATAAAATTTATTTCATTTTATAAGAAGATTAATTATTAATAAATAAATCATGCCTTTAACATTTAACTTGAAGTAATACATTTAACCAATAAATATACAATCACATAAATGAAACAGTGACACGGTGATTTTTCATGAGGAAACCCAAAAGGGAAAAACATCTTCTTCTTATGAATGAAAGGCAAGCTCCAACTCCTCTTTACATTCTTATTTTATCTGAGCTACAGCCCAGATGAGGCTGCTACCTCTGTTTCTTCAGCACCTACTGAATGGAAGCTACAACTCCCAGATATACAAGCACTAACTTGCACAGGAAACTTTTACAGTCTCCCCTTGCTCCTCCCTACCACCCTGAAATCATTCTCTATCACAAATAACCTGCAAACCAACTCTTTATCTTCTCTGTCAAAAAATAAGCATTCAAATCCTTTCTGTACAATTCATTCTTGACCAAACCACTTAGATTTTCAGTTTGTGTATGTGTCTTCCCTTCTCTATCTTTTCTCTTCCTCAAATTTTACAGAGCCATATATTTCCCATAATCCTCTCACTTTTTTTTACTTTTCTTGCAACAATCTCTTTATATATCTTCCTGTATCATCAGCGCGTACAATCGAACCCTCAAGCTTCAGAGATTCAGTTACAATAACTGAATAACTTCCTTACAATGATTATTATTGGCCAAGGCATCAAGACGAACAATATCCACATGATCAGTTTAAACATTTAACCAGCACCATTCGATGAACATACATCTGTTTTAATTCTTCAGCATGGAATAACCCTTGAGCGCTTTAGTAAGCCCCTTGTGCTAACCCATATGTCTATTGTCCATGACCACAGGTTAATCGAAATGCAATTCTCATTTCGCATTTCGGAAATTCGGCAATCCTGTGTCGAAGAGTCTTGACACTTCAAGTTAAGAAACCCCGAAATAGGGCTTAGCTTTGTGCTAGCTCCTCCCTCTCACATGACCATCGGCGGTAACCACTACCTACACCAAAAAGATATTTCGGTGTTTTGGCACTTCTGTGATGAAGTGTTTCGATACTCCAAGTCTCGATCCCCGATATTTCGGCATTTTTCATTTCTCAATTTGTCGTTTTGGAAATTCTTGTGATGAAGTGTTTCAACATTCCAAGTCACGAACCCCGAAATCTTCACTAAAAAGGTTTTTCGTCGTTTTCGTATTTCGACGTTTCGGCATATCAACATTCTTGTGGTGAAGTTTCTTGACGCTCCATGTCGCAATCCCCGAAACTCCGAAATGGAGCTTGGTTGCACTAGCTCCTTCCTCAAGCCTTCATCGATGTGACCATAGGTTATGACCAGGCGCTTATCCATAAAGTGCTTTCGCGATTTCCCATTTCAGTATTTCGCATTTCGGAACTTCGGGACTCCTGTGATGAAGAGTCTCGACTCTTGACTCCTCCAACTCTCGGTATCCGAAACTCTGAAATGGAGTCGGATCAACGATCCACGATCTTCCTCTGATCAACGACTCAGATTAAGTCATGGTTTCGGTATTTCGGCATTCAGGACTTCGTGATGTTGAATTTTTTGCTTACCATGCAAAAATCTCAAAATAGAAACTCTCAAAATCCCGAAAAAGAAACTCCCAAAATCCCAAAATAGAAACTCTCAGGTTCTTCACAGTTTCACGCTTCGGTATGTTGAGAGGCATGTTGATCTCTGAATTTGGAACCACCGTGCCTGTGCAAACTGATCATGTGCAAACTGATCCACGCCTGTCCCTTTAGCATTTTTAAAGTTTGACATTAATGACAAAAACAAGTTCTATGCAAACTGTAATTCCTGCCAAAACCTCCATCATGGTGGTGAAGGAGTCTTGGCACTTGGAAATATATTTGTTCATCTCATCCATTTTCTATCTCCAATACCAAATTTCCTCTTAGATCTACCAGTTGAGGTCTCTCAACTCTTCCAAATTCTCCCTCTTTAAGGCTTTGCCCGTGGTAGTTGCTTCAAGGTCTCTATTGAACCTTCTTTGATACCATATGATTCGTAAACATTGGGCCTATGGCATGTTCATTTCCTCAACACAGATCTCAATTGCAGAACAAATTTATTTCTCTATTCAGTCTTGGTTCGATGCTCTTTTATTCACTCAGAGATTTAAAAGAACAATGAAAACACTCCTCTCCCAACCAACACAAATATGATAGCTCAACACTCATCCTTCTTTACAACCAACACATAGGTAATCAATACCCAACAATCAAGCAACTCATCAATCCAAAGCAAAAGTCAACTTAGGGATGTAATAAATCGACCCAACGATTGGATTATCAAACAATTCAACAATCCAAATAGGAGTCGACCTAGGGATGTAGGGAATTAACCACGATAAAGATTTGAGGGACGTGCATCCTTTAGGTGAGTGTGAGAGAGGACGTGGAAGGAACACACCTCCCATGGGCAATGAAAAAATGTCCAAGAATTAATAAAATGTGGTAGATGATCTGTGGGAAAAGGGAAAATGCCCAAGAAGCAATAGAATCTTATGGATGTCTTGTGCACAAAGGAAAAACACCCAGCAAGCAACATAATGTTTTGGATGGCTTGTAGGCAAACGAAAAATGTCCAACACTACCAATTCGACTTTGGGAGTGAGACAAACCAATGTTCTCTTAAACCAATGAACGGAGTAGGGTGCCTATTTACAAAAATGAGATCAACTTGTAGCTTTCATGAAAACATTCATAGCCCAGAGTGCTCAAGCACACAATAAACTAATGAACACACACCTGAGCGACGAAATTGAAACAATTACACACACAAATTTCCATATTTAATGGGCATTTTATTAAGCTCAAGAGATAGATACAGAGGGGTGAGCTATACACAAATATATATTGTTAAAAAAAATATAGATGGCCATGGCTCAGAGGCACCTTCGCTCATCACATACAAGCTCCTTAACTCCTTCATCTGTCGATCTTCAAGAAAGTTTCCCACTTCAAGATCTCATTTATGCTACTTTCTTCCCCAATTTATCCTTCCCTCTTCCTTGTTGATGTCCTCAGTACATCCTTCGTTGCTTTAATGTGTTGCCTTTGGAATGCCAACCATCACAATGGTTTGTTTCCACTTCCAATTTTGCCAAAAATAGACAAAATAAAATTTAAAAATTAACATGTTTACAAAATTTACAAAAGGTATAACAATTGAATGCTTATTACAAAGTGCTCAAGCACACAATAAACTAATGAACCCACACCAGAGCCACGAAATTGAAACAATTACACACAAATTTCCATATTTAATGGGCATTTTATTAAGCTCAGGAGATAGATACAAAGGGGTGAGCTATACACAAATATATATTGTTTAAAAAAATGCAGATGGTCATGGCTTAGAGGCACCTTCGCTCATCATAGACAAGCTCCTTAACTCCTTCATTTGTCAATCTTCAAGCTCTCATTTATGCTACTTTCTTCCCCAATTTCTCCTTCCCTCTTCCTTGTTGATGTCCTCAATACATCCTTCATTACTTTAATGAGCTGCCTTTGGAAGGTCAACCATCACAATGACTTGTTTCCACTTCCAATTTTGCCAAAAAAAAAATAGACAAAATAAAATTTAAAAATTAACATGTTTACAAAATTTACAAAATGTATAATAATTAAATGTTTATTATAAAGTTTGATAAGGATACCATTCAAATGATTCAAATTATAGTACCTATTTGCCAAACTCTATCTATTCAAAAAAGTACTAACTAGCTAAATTCCATGGATAAGAAAATTTGAAAGCAAAACTACCACCAAAGTTTGGGTATTACTTACAAAATAGTGCAAATTGATCTACAATGCTTAAGATGATTACTTCGGTACACTAGCAGAGTTAAGAAACCAGGCTCGAAAATGGAAAATTCCGTTGACATGATATCCATGGGGCTTTGTTTCAAAAAGACCCATTGACAAGAAAGCCAATTGTTTTCCAAAACGTGGCTAATTTACCACTATTGGTCCTTTTCGAAACTGAAGTGGAACCCACCTCTTTATGCTATTGGAATTTGGCGTGAATTCAAATATATGGACTTTAGCGTGAATTCAAATATCACTGGGCCCTTTCAAAATTCAAATTTTCAAAATGGCCTACTAGACGCCCTTAACCATATCGGGTCTTGGGCAAAGTTCAAACTTCAAGTGAGTTTGTACTTTTGAAATGGGAGAAAGTGAAAGGAGTTAGTACGTCGAGCTTGGGGCACCCCGTTTAGTGAGTTTGTACCTTCGAAATGGGAGAGAGTAAAAGAGGTCTGATTGTAGGGACATCTTATCTCATTGACTTTTGGAACAAATCTTAACTTTGAATGGGGCACCCCATTTAGTGAAGGACAAAACTCATGACAAAAAAACACACTTACATAGTCAATCAATTCAATAAGAGTTAAGAGTCATTCATTATATAGAAAGTAGGAGGATATAATTTAGGGAAGATGGAACTTAGAAGCATAAAAGGAAAGCTTATGAAAATAAAACTTGGGGTTAGTTGAGGCTTCACCACCTCCTCAGTTATAAATCTTGGAAAAAAGGATGTGATTTTCTCACTTTCAACAATAATATTTACTTTATCATGTTCCTTATATAGTTTCTCAAAGTAGGAAAGACCCTTTTCTACAATTGCTTCGTTGTCATCCTCTTATTGCATCTTCTAGATGGCATTGATGTGATTCATGTGGTTAGCATAGTTTAGAAAGTATTTTGTATTTTAATCTCCATTTATTAGTCATAGAGCCCTACTCTTGAGTCTCCATTGTGCCTCATTTTCTACCAACAGTTTTCTCTTGGATTGTTTTAGGTCTTTAACCTAGCTCTAGAGTCTTCTTTGACTTTTTTAAGATTAGTTGCAAACTAAAGAGTTGTAGGATCATTTGAAGGTGCATCAAATTTTATCCATTATGCATTACTAAATGGATGAACTCCTCATCCTCTAGGCTCTAACCAGTTTGAAATGAAATTGGATGGGCTTGGAGGTTTCATGTCTTCTTTCCCAATTTGTAGCAATATTGGAATATGGTATGAATCGTGCCCCACTCTACCCAATATCTTATCCCTATCAAATCACTCATTATAGGTTCAAAAACAAGAAATATATCTGATGTCTTCACAATTTTTCTTCCCCTATGATCCAAATTATTTTCGACACGAAATGAGAGTGGAGATATAATAAATAAATGTACAGAGATATATCAGATATCCAGTAATATAACAGATATTTATCAGAGATATAACCATAAACACGGAGTTAGAGTAATACACAATTTATATTAGTGAGTGAAATGTACAGAACTGTAGAAATACAGAGTGAAAGGCTCGCTAGAATGGTGCCAGCTTATATCTGAGAAGAGATGTGATAGTTACTCGCATTCACAAGAAGATGATTGTTACAATGAGGCTCCAAAGGCCTTTTAACATAAACAAAATCCAAAACCCTAACCTCGGAAGATGAAAAGCCAATAGTTTTGTGGACCCCGTTTTGGGTAGTTTGGTGTATCAACTTCCTCGGGGTGAAAGTTTGGCATACGATCTCTGTTTGGGGTGAACGATAGCTCGTTGGAAAGGTATTGTTGAGGAGATTCATTTTTGGGGCTCAATTAGATCCTTTTCTTATAATTGAGGTGCTCGATCCAAAAAAAAAATCATTTAGGCCTTCAAAGTGGCCTCGGAAGTTTAGGAACTGAAAAACTGTTAAAAATAGTAAATTGTTAGAAGACTCTTTTGAGCCAATTGGAATAAGTGGGTGGCCATCGATATCCACCTAGATCAATCCTCCCTCCTTATGAAGCAATGGTATCCATTTTTTTGAGTGCCTAGGGGAGAGGGAAAAGCATTTGTTGAATCTGCATCTTGATGAGTTGTTTTCTTTGCTGGAGAAGTTGTGTTGCTTAGTTTGTTGAAGGTTGTCACGAACCTGTGGTTGGAAGGGTTGGACCTTCTTAACCAGTCTGGCTACATGAGATGACTTTGTGCAGAAGGAATCCTTGTGCTTTTCTTCAATCTTGTTGACCTACTTTTGCTAGAAAGAAAGGTCTTGGGCCAAGGCTGTCGTGGTTGCAGTGTCCTTCTGCTCACCTTTTGAATAGATTGTGAAGAAGATGAATTTTGTAGTATGAGATACTACCTTGCGGTACTGTTTAGGTGGGATAGTAGTTGGAACTACCTCTGGTATCTTGTAGAGATGACCCCCCAAAGTAATAATGACACTACGGGGTCGAGACTCATAAATAGCATGGCACTTCCACATGTATGGTTGGCCCAAAAGAACATCACAAACATCTAATGGGGAAACATCACATAATACTTCATCCTTGAAGGTTTGGATGTCGTATGAAAATCGACATTGTTGGTTGACACATAGATCTCATCCCTTGTGAAGCCACCCAATGTTGTATGGCTGCAGGTGTGGTGTTTTCGATAATCCGAATTGTTTGACGACCTCTGTTGATATGAGGTTCTTTTGGCTTCCACTATAAACATTGAAATTCAATGGGATCCCCTTCACCCACATGTGGGAATGGAAGAGGCCCTCCCCCTCTTCGGTATCTGTTGGTTCTTCTGGTTGAATTGTTGCAGTCGCTACAGTAGCACTGGGGTCTGCGTCAATGATCTATCTTCTGTCAGTTTTTTCTGAATCAGATTCTGAATTTGGGTTCGGATATTTTTCTTTGATCTTGGCCACCAATGATTGTTTTGAGCGACATTCATCGGTGTTGTGCTAGGGGATTTTGGGGAAATCACACCACTTTCCAGTGTCTTTCTTCATCTTTCTGTGATCCTTCTTTTCCTGTGGCTTAGACTGGTTTTTGGGAGGTTGTTTGTTAGGGTTGTCTTTATCATACTTTGGTTGTTGCGGATTTACAGACATGAACTCTCATTTGTTCTGGTTCCTAAATTTCTGCTCGATTTTGAAAACATATCGATAGGCAACTCCTAGTGATGAGATGTTCAAGAAATACATTTTGGATTGGATGTACCTATGCAGAGCCCCATAGTATTTCAGAACCAAATGTCGCTTGGAGTCTTTGATACCCAACTTGGTGCACAAGGTATGGAAATTATTTGTGAACTTCGACACTTTTTTCCTCTCTCTTTCCACAGTGTGGTCCATCTCATGTATTGGTCGTCATAGTTACCAACAGTGTAATATTGTTCTTTGACCACATCCACAAAAAAATCCCAAGTGGGCTTGACCCCATATATTCCAAACTCCTCTGTGGAACTTTTCTCCCAGTAAATTTCACACCAATTTTTGACATGGGGGAGAGCCTTAAGGAGTGCGAAGGTGATTTTTTCCCTGTCGGAGAAATTGTGAACAAAGAAATAACCTTCTAGCAGATTTAACCATTTTTCTAGGGCATCTGCATCTATTTGTCCTTCAAATACAGGAATATCAAAATTAACCTGTACCTTGAAAGGCAAGGTGCCTCCAAAGTGCTCTCTTGATGAAGATGTGCATGTTGTTATCGAAAGACATTGAAGGATGTGGGAATAATTCTCCATCATTTCCTCCCTCTTTCACGTGAAAGCTTACTCAAGCAACAGATTAATAGAATTGTATGCTCTGTCGTTTTTATTTTCTTCCACCGTGGAGGGTTTCATAGGCATACGAGAGCGATTTTCCTCAAGAGAGACAACCTCGAGACCCAACTTTCTATACTCAGACCTCGTCGGGGACGTGCACCGAAAAAACGATCAAGAGCAGCCTGCTTGATACCACTGATCCAGATTATTTTTGGCACGAAATGAGAGCAGAGATATAATAAATAAAGGTACATAGATATATCATATATGCAGTAATATAACATACATTTATCAGAGATATAACCATAAACATGGAGATACAGTAATACACAATTTCTATTAATGAGCGAAATGTACGAAACTGTAGAAATACATAGTGAAAGACTTGCTAAAATGGTAGAAATACAGATGTGACACTACTTACATTCGCAAGAAGATGATTGTTACAATGAGGATTCAAAGGCCTTTTTAACATAAATAAAATCCAAAACCCTAACCCTAGAAGATGAAAAGCCAACAATTTTGTGGACCCCGTTTTGGGTAGTTTGGTGTATCAACTTCTCGGGGGTGTAACTTTGGCATACGATCTCCGTTGGGGGCGCACGATAGCTCATTGGAAAGGTATCATCGATGAGATTCATTTTTGGGTCTCAATAAGAGCCTTAGGCTATCACTGAGGTGCTCAATCCTAAAAAAACTTCATTTATGCCTTCAAAGTGGCCCTAGAATTTTAGGAACCGAAAAACTGCTAAAAATAGTAAATTTCCATAAGACTCTTTTGAGCCAGTTGGAATAGGTGGGTGGCCATCGATATCCACCCGGATCAACCTATCCTCATATTTATCTAAATTATATTTAGCTTAACTGGCTCTACATCGACCAACCTTGCATCCTCAATTTAATCAAGAAGAAATATGCCAAGGGGTCCACCCTAACTTAGTTCCCCCAGAATCTCATCTCTTTTTAGAATCATAGTTAAGTTTCCCCCCATAATGAATTTATCATATTTTATAAAAAATTTAGCCAATAGACCCTCCTAAAAATTTATCCTGTCATCATAGGGCCCATAAACATTCACAACAGATCCTTCCCCAATTCCATGGAATAGATTTCTGATTCAAATATCCCATGAAATATCGATGTTTCCTTTTAATGCCACCCACAGATCTCCCCTTCCCCCCCCCCCATGCACCTTCTTACTAGCTTAGCTTTCATTATCACATTCTTGCACTAATAGATGTTAGTCAAATGAATTGAGTAAATTTCACCCTTGACCAACCTTGTATATATTTTTCTCCATGTAGTTAATATACCTCGAAAAATCCCTACCAAATCTATTGTTAAAAACTCTCATTCATTTAAAACAATAGAAAGGGCTTCAATAGACTTTCCCCCCTCTCCCTTCATTCCTTGAATAAAAAAAATGTTAGGTTTATGCAGGTCCACTAATCTACCCAAGGAATTCGTTGAAAGGGATTTCCCATCCCTCGTATATTAAAGGATAAATTGATCATAAAGGAAACCTCCCTTGGGCTTTCCCTACTCTAAGTGCCCTTTTCAGTGTTTTGTTGCTTCCCTTACTTAATTTCCATAATGGCTTGATTCTAGGCTAAGCTAATATGATATTTCCTTCCCACAAAAATATGATAACCTTCCCTCCTATTATCCATGATGAGACCACCTTAAAATCCAATATTGACTACACTTTTATCCACTTTCTTAATCTTAAAAGATAGTGAAATCGTTTAGAACCAGAGGACCCCTCCTTTGGTATTGAAGAAGAAGGATTTCTCATATCCCCTTGAACAATGTCCTAAGGAACTAGAGATATAATTGACTCCCTTTGTATATAATTACACCCGCCATCCCTCTGATAATCACTAGGCAACATCCCTTTACCTTCTTGCCATTTCCTTGCTATCTTCTTTTACAAATCCTTCTATGTAAATTTCTAGTCTTGGCCTTAGTTCTTGAGACAAATTAGTTAATTCATTTTCTAATCAAGTGGAGTGAGTTGAATTTAACTTAACCATTTGAGAAGATGATTGAGGTTCATCGAGTTCTATTTGTATAACATCTTTGGCAGCAATTTCTTGAGAAATGTTATCCAACTCCATAGGTAGAGACCCAATAAGATTCATGAGTTTTTCCTCACATCCCAATGATATTGGTTTATTCACCTTTTTTGTTACATCTAAAGCCTATGTTCCTTGGCTTTCATATTGTTTCTTCGAGGTTTCAACACATATATCCCCTTCATCTTTATTATCTCTAGCCTTGGATGGTGACACTTCATTTTCACCTAGAAGACCATAACTACCATCAATTTTCCTTATCCATTCTCTTCATGTAAATTTAAGGATGCAGATGTTGGTTATATTCCCATATGCATGACATCTAGTGCATTTGAAAATAATGACAAAATAATAAATCATTTGAACATAATGGTGCCACCCTATCTCAATTTTAGTATCCTCTTCCAATCCTTCCTTAAAATCTAGGTTCACTAGAATACAAGTCATTTTTCTAAAGGCTTCCTTTTATAATGTTCATATTCTTATAAAAAGGTACCTAAACTATTCCATATGGTCTTAAAGACATCCATGATCTATATTTCCAAATGTAATACTAATAATTTAACCCAAAGACTATGACATGTAAGCAACTTCAAATAACAGTCGAAACACAACAACGACTTTTTCAAGGTTAATGATGCAAAGCCCCAGAACCATCTCACTCTAAGATCCTTATTGAATATTCCTCATAGAATAATTGAAAGTATAACCACCCTCTCATTAGCATATTGAAACCAAGGGAGTAACCTAGAAATTCACTCCAAACCCTATCTATCCATAGCTCAACATTCCACTCTAAATATGTATTCCATAAAACTGCCTTATCAATGTTTTGCTAATCATTCCTACCACTTGGTCCATAGTGACATCTTAACCTAGCAATATCTTCACCCTTTATTTCTACCATTTGACACACTTCTTACCCTTCTTCTCATATTTTAGCTCAGGTCTTCCTTATGTAGGTCTCAAATTACCAATCTATAGAAATAGGTAGTTTTTATCCATTGCGTCAGTCTTCTTTTCACCATAATATGCCCTCTCCCTTGGTTTATTTTCCCTAGATTCATTATGGACCTCCTTAGCTCTAGAGTTTAGAAAAACTAGGTCTACAAGATTAAAGAAAACCTCTTCACAACCTTTCACCTAAAACACCAAGGAGGAACTTCCCAAACACAAAAAAGGTCCAATCTAGCTTTGTAGAGTGTTTTGATCCCAACATCTCCATAAAGTGCCTTAATTGCATATATTATATGCTTGATAGCTTTGTAGCCTCCACTCAATAATTTTGTCCCTTTTCCATTGCCATGATAACATATAGTTGAAGGGTTTGAGGATTTGTACATAATCCACCCCCCATGCTCTCCTAGGTAATTAAACCTAGACTCACACCTTTTCTATTTTTGCACCAAAACTCCACTAGAAAAAATAAGGATAGCTTCAGTTGAGTCTTCAAAATAATCCACCATCTCCTCTACCAATCCTAACCTTTCAAAACCTTAAATCAATGAGCAACTTCCTCTTCCTCCTCTACTTTCTCTCCCCATCCCATTATCCATTGAGCTCAAGTCCACTTACATATCAAAATTATTGCTAATCTAACAACCTATCCAAGGATTTATTACAAAAGTACAACTTCAAATTCCTATAAAATTAGAAAATAAAGAAACATTGGGACATTGTCCTTTATTTATCCCAATAGATGGGTTGCATACACGTTGCATACAATTAACACTTTTTTTTGAAACACTTCTTCAATTATAATGTTGAATTTTTCCTTATCAAAATTGTTCTTTGAAAGTTTTCTTTCTTTTGAGAGATACCTTCTCAAATGAC
>ML783383.1:771683-821114 GCA_009831015.1 Picea engelmannii | reverse complement strand
TGTCGCAAGTCTCCTCTCCATCATGTGCACTGCCAACTCGTCCAACGACTCAACTTCGAGACTTGTCGTGTGCTCTCCACCAAGATGCCCAACCAAGACACTTAGTCGAATCTATCTTCACTCTTCTCTGCTCGAGTTGTCCTACCTTGACTCATCCAAACTCATGCCTTACTTATATGTGCTCACTCCATCCCATGGATCGCCAAAACATTTGGCATGAGAGTCAGGTCGACTCACCAACTCACTGCATGGGTCCTCCTAAGTCATGACGCATCCACCAACTTGCCCATCGGTTGGGTCGTCGCGCCCCAACTTGTCCGCTCGCACCTTGCCTTGCCTTGCCTCTTCGTGCCTTGCCTTGCCTTGTGACGTGTCGTGCATTTCCTTGCCTCTTTGCGCCTTGCCTTTCCTTATATCATGCCCTACCTTGCCTTGCCTTGCCTTGTGTCCCGATGCCTTTCCTTGCCTTGCCTTTCCTAGGCCATCTTAAAAAAGTTAAGTTCTGACCATCTTTACACCTTATCTTACACAACCATATGGAGTAAGCTAACTGCGCTACCTTTTGGATACAACAACCATACCTATAACTCTAATTGATATAAAATATGGATACAACAATATACAACCATACCTATAACTCTAATTGATATTTCAATCAACATCAATGAACAACAATACATGACCATACCTATAACTCTAATTGATATAAAATATGGATACAACAATATACGACCATACCTATAACTCTAATTGATATAAAATATGGATAATATTTTTGGGGGGTCTTTATATATCCAAAAGTACTAATACACACAAATCATCTTCATCATTTAAAAAAAAGTTAAACAAAAATAGTTGTTATAAAATGAAAAATAAAGTTGTGGTTGACTATATGATCGTCTTCATCATTTTAAAAAAGTTAAATGAAAATAGTTGTTATAACATGAAAAATAAAATTGTGGTTGACTCTATGATATTCTAAGGTAGTTTCTAAAAATATTAGTACACTTGGTTTTCCAAATACATATGATAATGGCTTAAAGATAAAGTTAAGTATGGTGCAAACTCCACAAAATATGTTCAAAAAGGAAAACAAACAAAATAGGCGGGAAATTTGAACTAGGCGGTAAATTTGAAAATAGGAGGGATGGACGAGAACTAGTGATGGCGGAAGGTGCGGGCGACATTGTTCAGATCGAAACTTCGACCAAACTGGAGGGCTCTTGGAGGCTTTATCCTATGGGACCTATTTTGGAATTTCGTTGGGGATCCATAGGTTAAAACTCTATGAACAGTCAACCAACTAGCTAAACTTCTTTGGCTTTATTCCTCGCTTCCCTTACATTGGCATTCATACCTTGTTTTTAGTGATTTAATGGTATTTATTAACTTGCTGGACAATTTTCCTTTGGGTCCTGGGCCCAACTCCTTTGTATTAAATTTTCCTTTCTAGGTAACTGGACTAGTGTCCAGTTTCCGTGGTCAATGGTTAGTGTGTTACATATGGTAATCTTATGTGGTCTAATCTTGGTGATGATATAGAAATAAACGTCATGGCACTTATGAGTGTTGATGACGAGGTAACTTGGTAGCAAGGGGGTCTTTTCACAAAGGCGAATACCTTGGGAGGAGCCCTGAGGTCTTTACTCCCCTGTACACTTACGTCGTCTCCCACTCTAGGCATTACTATCACCCAATTTTTGGGTCCTTCGTCTAGTTCTTTCAATGCTCTCCTTGCACTAGCGGGCCTTAGGCAATCTGCTATTGAGACGAAATTTGTCACAGAATCATTCATAGGCGCTAAATATGTGTTCTCACTGGTTAGTCCGAGAAAAACCCACAAACAACAACACCTGAATGGTGTTAGAAGGAAGCTGTGGAAAGCTAATAGGAAGGCTAAGCGTCTGGTTTTGGGTTCAGACGTGGGCCTGGAAGAGACTTGCAGGATGGCCCTCTGTGGCTTGGTAGGAAGGATTTACTATAACTATCTCAGTATGGGACCTGTCTCTGCGTGGGTTGTAAAACACTGGAATCTTATTCTGGGTTATGAGCCTGAAGTCCTTTACCTTACTAAAGGTTGTCTCGACTTTATATGTAAAACATCGGAGGATGCAACTTTATTGTTGAGCTCCCTGTGGGTTTTTGGTGGTAGCAGCTTGATGATGAAACGTTGACGAGTTGCATTTGATCCGACGGCTGAACATTTTTAGTTTCGCGACTTGTGGGTTCTTCTACCGGGATTGCCATTGCACCTGTGGAATGAAGGCGCTCTTCGGTCTGTAGGCGACGCTTTGGGTAAGTTTATTACTCTGGATAACCAATGACTTGTTACTTCTTCTATAAAGGTGGGTAGAATTCTAGTGGAATTGGATATCCACTGCGGGTTATCAAAAATCCTTGATATCGAATGGCGTGGGCGGAGGTATAGTCAGAAGTTGGAGTATCTTGGTATTCCCTTTCGGTGCTATTTGTGTCGTCGAACTCACCATCTTTGTCGTGATTGTACTGGTAAGGTGGTTGAAGATTCATCGGAGGATACTACGCTGCAAAGGGACCCACCTAATTATATGAATGAAGCGGACTCTCTTGGGAGCGAGACTATTCATTATGGAGCTGAACTTGTGATCCAACATGAGACTATCACGACTCTCACTGGTAAGTTGAAAAGTCTTTGCCCTTCTTTATATTCTATATTGTCTCTCTGGGAGAAGGAGGCCTTGGATAGCTCTCGATGGTTGCACTTATCTACTACCTTAGATAAGGGGCAATTTGGGGGGGAACCAGTTCCAACTGATCCAGTACTAACAGGCTCGGCAAGGCCGACTTTCATTGTATCACCCCCTGATTTTGTCTTGGGGAGTCCACCACCCGCTCTAGTGGAGTCTCATGCTCCTTCCCCTATAGTGATGCATCCGGATTTATCCCTGCAACTGGTCACTACTCGGGATGGGACCTTAAATTCTTCCCCCTCGTCTTCAGAGATTTTGATATATTCTCGGGTGGAGCCTGGGTGTAGAGAATCTGAGGTGGATGAATCCACTCTCAATGATGTTCTAGATTCATTGATTCCCATTATCCGGGATTCAAACGATTCTATAAAGTTGCCAACATATTTAGGAAAGGCTATCCTTGAACCTTCGACGGGAGCTGGGGCTACTACATCTCATAAGAATATCGAAGGGGCTGGGAAGGAATATGCCTGGTCCATAGGCCTTGGCATTGAGCACTCACCTGTTAAGACTAGAAGTTTACAAAAAAAATTGGTGGGTTTACCCTCACAGTCTAGTGACACAGTTCCTCCCTCCATTGATAGTGGGGCTCTTAGAGCAATGAAAGCCCTGGTGATGGCTAAGGGATGTTGTTACTCTCATTAAATGTTATAGGGATTGGAGGCACCCTCAAATATGCCTCTGTCCATAGACTACTAGATCAAACTTGCCCAGATATCGTTTTCCTTCAGGAAACCCTAGTCCATGAACAAAAAGCTAGAGATTGTATGCACCATTTACGTCCCTCCTGGGTTTCAAGTGCTATTAATTCTGTGGGTACTTTGGGAGGATTATTAGTCACTTGGGACCAAAATTTATATGAGTTGGTTCCTTTTATTACTATTGGTGGTATTCTGTTAACAAGCAAGTGTATTATTAACAAGAGGGAGATCTCCTTGCTTAATATTTATGGTCCGTGTTTGGACCGTAAAATTTTCTGGCGCTCAATGGAGGATAGCGGTATTTTTTCCATTAACAACCTGATTATTGCTGGCGATCTGAATATAATTTTCTCTTTGGATGAGTCCTGGGGAGGCTCCTTTGTCCCTGGACTGACAAAGGATTATTACAGAGATTTATTCCTTTCAAAAAAGTTGATAGACATTAAACCAACAAAACTGGTTCCGACTTGGCAGAATGGGTGTTCTGGTCAAGAGGCCATAGCCAGGCGGTTGGACAGATGTCTTGTCTCCGAAGATTTATTACCTATGGTTGGATTATCTAGGTCTTGGGTTGAGTACCCATTTATTTCAGATCATGCCCCTTGTACTACTCCAGCTGGAGATTCCACCTATATACAAGGCATATCTGTTCAAATTAAATTCCCATTGGTTGCATGATGATGATTATGTGGCATTGGTACATAAGATTTGGAAGGATCCTTGTTTCTTTTATGAAGGTGATAGGCAGAGAAAATTAGTGTGGAAATTAAAGGAATTAAATACTTAAACAAAACTCTGGTATAAAGAAGTTTGTGCCTGGAACAAGGCTCAACTGGAGACACTAGAAGCAGATATAAAGGAGACAATTGTGAGTCTGGTCAAGGATACAACAAATCGAGGAGCGGAAATTCATCTACAATGGCTGGAACGTAAAAGAAACAATCTATTATGTGGTGTAGAAGAGCAGTGGAGACTTCACAGTAGGGCGATTTGGATAAAAAGTGGGGACAATAATACTAAGTATTTTCATAATGTTGCAATCCACAATAGAAATCGAAAACATGTATGGGAGATCAATGATGAAAGTGGTTTCACCCTTACAGACTGGGGAGCGATAAGGGAGGAGGCAGTATCCTATTTCAATTTTTTTTATAAGGCTCCATCTATTGTTAATACCATTGATCAAGTCAAGGTAACTGGTCTCTTTCCCAGGATGGTTAATGATGACGAGTCCGGTCCACTGTACAATCCTATTACTATGGAGGAACTAAAGATTGTTTTATTTTAATTCAAAAAAGATAAGAGCCCAGGGCTGGACGGTTGGACGGTTGAATTCTTCGTCTTCTTTTCTGACTTAGTTGTGGAAGATCTCCTTGATATGGTTGAGGATTCGAGATGGAAAGGCTCCATTGTTGGGAGTCTAAACTCAACCTTTCTGACTCTTATACCGAAGGCAAATAAAGCAGTTACCTTTGATAATTTCCGTCTGATTTCCTTATGTAACCTTTGTTATAAAGTGATATAAAAAATAATTTCTAATTGGATAAAGCCGATCCTTTCAAGGTCATTCTCTACTGAATAGTTGGGGTTCCTACAGGGATGACAGATACAAGATTCTATTGGCACTGCACATGAGAGTCTACATAGCATAAAGAAAAAGAAATTAAAGTCATTGGTATTGAAATTGGAACTAAGGAAGGCTTATGACTGCATTGATTGGGATCATTTAAGACTGACATTATAAAAAGTGGGTTTTGGAATCCAGATGAAAAACTGGATCATGAGTTGTGTTACTTCTTCTTCATTTGTTGTATTTCTCAATGGCGAGGCGACAAAATTCTTCAGAAGTGGCAGAGGTTTGCGCTAAGGTTGCCCATTATCACCATTACTTTTTATTCTGGTCATGGAAGGGATCAGTCTATTAATGAAAAGTAGCATTCGTGAAGGAAATCTATCAGGTATAAAGGTGTCCAGAATGATCAAAATACTTCACTTACTGTTTGTGGATGATGTCCTTATAATGAATAAGGATACATTAAAAGAATGATTGGAGATCGACAAAATTCTTCAGTTATTCTGTAAAGCATCGAGATTATTGATAAACCAAACAAAAAATACTGTACATTATGGAGGACTATCTGATGCTGAATTGGCTCCTTTTAAGGAGTTTCTTCCATATTCCTTTGCCGAGCTCTCAACCAGTTTCAAATATCTGGGCTATTTCCTAAAGACTGGTACATATAAGACTGAAGACTAGAATTGGTTAGTGACAAAATTGGAAAAGAAGATCAGTTTGTGGTGCAGCAAGTGGTTATCATTGGGTGGTAGATTTGTCTTAGTAAAATATGTACTGGAGAGCCAACCCGTATATTGGATGTCCTTGGAGACCATCCCACGCTCTAAATTGAATAAGATACAAAAATTGATGTTCAATTTCCTCTAGAGCAGTCATAAGACTACACATCAGTTTCACTTATGCAGATGGGGCACTCTTTCTAGACCAAAGAAATGTGGCGGTTGGGTCTCCGGAACCTCCCTCTTTTTAATACGACATTATCGATAAATACTCTTTGGAGAGTATTGACTCAGGACAATATTTGGCATAAGGTTTTAATGGATAAATATTTACACAAAATCCACTGTGGTCAATTGGTTCAGACATGCCTCCCATAAGAAGCTATCAACGTCTAGGTTTTGTAATAGTCTTACAAGATCGGTACATGTGATTACCCACTGGAAAAGATGGTGTCCAGGATCGGGGCATATTATTTCCATTGGAAGAGATCGGATCTTAGGCTTGGGTGAAAGATCCATCCTATCAGACGCGCTGATTGCACATTTAAAACAAAAGAGGATTACTGCACCGGCACAAGCGACAATATCCTGAAATCCTGTTTCATTATCAGAGAATTGGTTAACCAGTGAGGAGCTGCGCTTAGCGAGATTGTTAGCAACCGAATGGGACCTATATCACAGAGCGTTATTAGGCGTTGGTATCACACTCCATGATACAAATGACACACTTTTATGGTCCGGGGGGGACTCGTCCGGGAACATTACTATTAAAAATATTTACTCTGCTCTTATATCTATTATGGATTATTCGATCTGGTGTGGATGGAAGGTAAATATTTGGAAATGGGACATTCATTTAAAGATAAAAAAATTTATTTGGATGGCAGCGGAAAAAAAGATTCTGACATGGGATGCACTACAAAAAAAAGGATGGGAGGGACCTAGGGTTTTCTATCTCTACAAACATGAATATGAAGATATTAACCATTTATTCATTCACTGTTCCTTCATAAAGATAGTTTGGGCCAGATTAACACTTCTTCTTCAGCTAAAAAGAACATGGGAAGGAGCCACTTTAAATGATTGTTTTGCTACTTGGACCAAGGATAAATCAGTATCTAAAATCCTGGCTGCACTTACCAGTTGTTACATCTGGCTTGAGAGAAACAAAATCATATTTGATGAGTTATCACCTTCATTTTTTGCAGTGGTATATAAGATACTTGGATCTCACAATTGGCTACCCCAATCACATAAACCAGTCTTCCTAAGAGTTTTCTTGGTCACACAGAAAGAAGGATACACTATTGCTTGTTTTGATGGTGCGACTATATCAAGTGGCAAGCAATGTGGAGCTGGTGGTATCATCAGATTTCCAGAGTCTATTGTTTATAGATGGTACATCAACTGTGGGGAAGGCACCAACATAAAAACGAATCTTATGGGAGTTTGGGCTACTCTTACACTTTCCAATATGTGGTCTATCCAAAATATACAGGTTCTGGGGGACTCCAAGGTAGTTATTAATTGGCTAAATCATAAGAGTAACCTACAGGCAATTGACATCGAGGATGGAAGCATAGAACAATGGATCTGACCACTATATTTTAAGGTATTAGCTTTCATCATATTTACATGGAATTTGATAAGGAGGCAAACTTTTTATCTAAACAAGATCTATTGGAACCGGAAGGCAGATTAACCTTTTTCCAATGGGTAGGTGGGGATGGAGGCCCACTTACCCATTTAAATCTATTTGAAATTTCTCCAAGTTGAAGTGAACAGGATTATCATTCCACTGGTAGTGGGAACTTTCAAGTTTGTTTTGTAATTATGAAGTGATAAACATTATCTTGCCGATTTATGTCTTTAGGCCCTATGCGGGTTGTAAGAATTTTTTTATAAATAGTTGTGAGACCATTTAGTATCGAGCGAGAACTGAATAATCCATTTTGTTTAAGAATCCTTGAAAATGTAAAAAACATTATACTATAATATAATTTTGAGCAATTTTTCTATTGAAAAAAAAAACTATGATTTCATGATAACATGACTATCATAGATTTAGAATAACAACTACATGTTTTTTTTTCATGACAAATGCCCCTCATAGATTTTATGTCCTTATTTTACATCCTATGATCATGAAAGTTTGCATGCTTATCATAATTTAGATATATATAATGGGTGAACCATATCGCTATAACTCATGTCGAGAAAAAAGTAATGTTTGATTTAGTTGGTTAAACATATATATTAAAATTAAATAAAGGTTAACAATGGTGTATTATATTGTTGTTTGAGTTTTATAAAGATAAATTTTATATATTGTTGTTTGAGTTTTATTATAGATAAATTTTATATAAAATATTTGAAAAGCCCATCGTTTTACGTAGACACTTTACTCCATTTATTAATATTTATATAATTATGAAATTTATTTTTAATATGTGCTTTGTCTCATTTAAATGATATATTGTTCTATGTAATTTATGCAAATTGTAGGTAGATTTAGAGCAATGCATAATATTTATATAATTATGAAATTTATTTTTAATATGTGTTTTGTCTCATTTAAATGATATATTGTTCTATGTAATTTATGCAAATTGTAGGTAGATTTAGAGCAATGCATATATTTTAGAATAAAAAATTAAGTATAAATATATGCATTTTTAGAGTTATTGTCTTTTTTAAAGTTATTTGTTTTAAAAAAATTAATATTAATATTATAATGTTTTTACATTAGGTTTTCCAAAACATGTTTTTCCAATGAGATTAACAAAATGATAAATATAGACTCATAATAGAAGACCTTCCTTCTTTTTTCTTTTTCTTTCCTTTTTTTTTTATGAAGAAAAAGTTTATATATTTGTTAAACATGAGAATCAAAATATATAAAAAGCATCTTGCATGCTAACAATATTTCTGGATTAATAATTAGTACTATTCAGAGCATTTTAAACTAGATTTAATTAGACCTGGAATGATCATTAGAGACCAAAACACAGAAACTCAACCAGTCATCATTGGTCGATACATTGCTTATATTTAGAAGACAAAAAACTAATGATGCCATAAAAAATTTCAATAGATCTAGCATGAAACCTTTGGATGAGGTCCCCCCTCTAGAAATTCATTGATTACCAGTACTCCATCATCCAAATCTAGAGCCTACTTTGACAGGGTATCCACAAGCTATTTGTATTCCCTGTAAATATGATATATTTGGATATCGTCATAGGAATCTTGTAGTTATTGAATGTGTCATTTCCATGGCCCCAATAGAAGACTATGTAGTTGGATTCTTCCTTGAAACCAATCAATTACTACTTTGGGAATCTCCTACTGTCTTCATTCGATGAATGCCCCTTTCTTTTGCAAAAAATAAGAGGGGCCAAAGAGAGATCAAATCAGCCTGGGTATTCGAGCTAGTACCTGCACCTAGATTCATATGAAAGAGGTGCTTTTCCTACAAAAATAAGACCATTTTTTCTCAACATTGACCAAGCACCCCCTGACTGGCACCATCAAAATAACTCCAAGCAATTGATTGATTAAAAACTGGTGCCAAAAGTAGTCTAACACATCTATTAGTTGGCTTCTTATGGCATTCAAGTAAAGAAACTTGGACATTATGAGCTACTAATTCCAAATTTTCATCGAGTCCATAAAAATGAACTTGGTTCCTATGCAACTAGATTCCCAAAAGAACAAAACTTGGCAATTCTTTGAACTGTTTTAAGCATGGATTCCTTAACTAGTTCCAAAAACATGATTCAGGAGAACCAAAATTCCACAAACCAGGACACTTCAAATTCAACATTACTCTGTGCCATACCTATGAAGCAAACAAGAAAGAAACAATCAAATGATTAACAATTTCTTCATTAGTCTTACAAAGAACACATCTGTTTGACCCATGCCATCCCCTCATGTGTCCATTATCCCATGTTATAACTTAGTTCACTAAAGCCAACCACAGAAACATACATGTTTTTAAGGGACACTTCCACTTCCAAAAGCTAGACCACCACCACTTTCTATCAATTTCCATGTTACAAGAAGCCAATGCCTCATAACTGAGTTTAGCAGTGAGGGTTCTAGAAGCCATATTCCATGTCCTTAACAACTCATCATATTCATCACAAAAATAATTCCCATTGTGATTAAGGAGTCGAGTGTAAGATCTCCACTTTCCTACCAAAACCCCCATCAGGCCTAACTCCTCTTCTGAAATCCAAACTTGTACACCATTGTCTTGTATACCCCAGATCCCAACATCCGCTAAAACCTTCAAACCACAAGAGTTTAGAAACCCTCTTAACTCCTAGGACAACACATAATTTCCTCCCCCTCCAACCCATAGATCTTCCCCCAGACAAACTCGATTCCCTCTCCCAATATTCTGAGCCACCCACAAGCCAAGAAATAGAAAAGCATGAACTAGACCTTTTCAAATATTAGAACCCCCTTTAAAACATTTTGGCTCCTTCCTGATCCACTATTCTATGGAAAGGGAATTGAAATATTTTCACTTCATAATGGTACCCCACAACACCTCATCAAAGAGTATCCTCCATAAGCTCTTAGTTTCCAAGGCTTGGTCGAATAAAAAAATATTCTTCAAACCCCATCCCCCCTCTTTTCTCAATCTAGCCAATACTTTCCAGTTAACCAAAGGGATGCTTTATTTTTGTTTCCTTCCGGACCATAGGAAGATAAAACATCACTAGCAATTTTTTTCCAAAATGCTTTTCAGGACATCGACCAAAGAGAGCCAATAAACATGAATACTCTCAGGTATTGATTTGACTAGAACCAATCTTCCTCCCAAACACAACCAACGATGGCACTAGAAACTTATTATATATTCCACCTTCTTTAACAACCACAGCCAGTCCATAATTCAATAATCATTATGTTTCATAGAATACCCTAGATATTTTAGGTTATTGTATAAAGACTCGTACCTAAAAGTAAACAATCAACAAATATTCTCCTCCATTTCCTCCGACAACTCATTACCAAGAATGAGCGATTTATTTAGGTCGATCTTCATACTAGTAGACAAGTAAAAAGAATTAAGAAGAGACTTATAATACCTCCATTCCCCTAATGTCCCTTCTCAAAAAAGTGGAACATCATCAACAAAAAGCAAGTGAGTCAACTTTACCTACTCTACCACCGTAACACCTTTAATGGACACCTCTATTTGAGCCTTATGCACAAGGCTATTCAAGCCTTCGATAACCATCAAAAAGAGAAAGGGTGACAACGAGAAACCTTGTCAAATACCTCTCATCACTTTAAAAAACTTGGATGAGGAGCCATTTATAAGTAATACAAAATCAGTCGAAGTAACAAAAACCATAACCCAATTAGTTACCTCCAAACTCAACCCAATCTAAGGAAAGGCCAGCCTAAGGAAGGTCCAATTAACCTTATCATATGCCTTCGCCAAGTCCAACTTCATAACTAATGCCAAAATATTTTTTATCTTTATTGTATGCATCCCCTCATGTGCAACTCCATTAGCATCCAAGATTTTTCGATTGAAAAGAAATCCAAATTTCTCTTCTGATAGGCACTAGACAAGATCCCCTTGACCCGATTAGCTATAATTTTGGAAATCAACATATAGAGAGAATTATGCAATGAAATGGGCTTAAAGTCATTGAAATTCAAAGGGTTGGAATTCTTTGGTATCAATGCTATAAACGTAGCATCAATGGCCCCAGAAATTATTCCCACAATTCTTGATTCCTCAACAACCCTTAATAACTCATTCGCCAGTAGATTGAAAAAATCAATATAGAAATCAACATTCCATCCATCAGGACCCGGGCTCTTATATTTTTTAAAGATAGAGAGAGAGTCATTTTAAGCTCATTCTTTGTGATAGGTTCCCCAATAAGATCATTCTCTGTTTGATAAAAAAAACCTTGGAAATAGTCTTATTACCTCCATTTGTTCGCCTATATCTCTGACCTCTCGTTATTAAGGGTTGTTGAGGAATCAAGAATTGTTGATCAAAAACGTTTATGGGATTTGAAATGATCCTCCCCTCCTTCTACAATATCCCTGAAGGACTTGAGTTTTTCCCATCTGGTCCTTCCAGCTCCCAAATAGTATTAAGAACCTTCCTATGCTCCGCAAATTTATGAAATAACTTGGTGTTATTGTCTCCCTCCTCCAACCAAATAACATCGATTTTTAACCTCCAAGTCTCCTCTTCTATAGCCAACATATTAGCCTTCTATTCTTTGAGATCTTGGAGCTCATCTCATTCCTTCAGAGAGAAGACTCCTACCAAATTTCTATGAAAAACCAACCCAATGTTTTCCTCAATCTCCAATAACTCAGCCTGACATGAGATCCTTCTTTCTTTTTCCCAAGTAACCACACTCTTCAAATGCTTTATACTAGCTACAAATTGGACCATGTTTGACTCCTCCAAACTCTAATAAAAAAAGTTCCAATTATTCAAAACAAAATGTTGAAAAACCTCATCTTTGATCCAAGCATGATTGAACTTGATTTTCCGTTCTTCTTCTAATTGCAACAAAATTGGTTTGTAATTACAAGATTTTTCCACTTCAATCCAAGACCTATAATAGTCAAAATTATCTAGCAAAACCTCATCAATCAAGAACCTCTTAAGACACTTCGAGACCCCTGCATTGCCACACCTGCCATTTCTCCAAGTTGGGGCCAACAACATCGATTCTACATCTACCAACCTCAAACTTTCAAAGATAAGGAAATGATATTGAGAAAGAGAATATTGACGAGCTGACTCTCCCCAAACTTCTCTTCCAGACAATGTCAAGTTCAATTCACACCCCAAGATAAGGCGAGTATCCTTTAATATCCCTTCCTCATTGAGAAAATCCCATAAACGTTTTCGATCAACATATGGATTTTTGTATCAATTTAGGATTTTCACAACCTTTCCTAAATCCTTAACTTCCCTTCCAAAATGATCCCTATGACACATAAGCTAGTATTAAGTGAGAATAATTCCAAGTTGTGAGCAACCCACAAGATAAACAATTTGCATTGAGTGCACTAAAATTCCACCCAAGTAGTAGGGGAGACAAGAGTTCGACAAATTTCATTCCCGAGACCATTGTTTCTTGTAGTAGAATTATATCAGCCCTATATAGCTTAAAAAACCTACAGAGGGATAGCATTTTTGGGGCACCCCCAATCCCTTTCACATTCAAGGAAAGAAAAATCATGTCACAACCCGAATTCTAGGCTTCTCTTCTCTAAGTGCTCAAACTTTTGTTTTTTTTCAGCCTTGTAATACCTCCTTGGAATCTTTTTGCTTTTCTTTGGATAGGAAATAATTACACCCAGATGACCAGGGGGATCTAAGGTGGGTGCCATCCCCCCTTCGACTACTCCAACATATCAAACTCTTATCCTTAAAGGATCAAATATGATAACGAGGAGATGGGGATCCGATACCAAACCTATTAGAAGGATTCTCTTCCACTAGAGAAGACCATAAACTCACAACCATGGGATCTTCTATGGATCTTGACAGACTCACACTAAAAAAAAAACCCTCAGTCTCATTTAACAAATCAATAGACTTAGGATTTAACTCATAATCTAAATCCCTCGAAGAGAAGGAGTATTCATGGTCTTACCTTTGTTTTTGTATCTCAAAGAATCCTCTAGAGAGACCTGACAACCCTTGGACCTTGTGACGACCTTTGCACGTTCCTTTACTATAGTCAAACTCACCTCACGATCCCTAAAGCTCACTTCTATACTAGGACCATTTGAGGTGGCTACCGAAACTGTTCCACCAAATGAAAGAACCTCATCAAAATTATCCCTTATCAAGTGCCCTTGCGAACCAAACTTAGCCATGGAACACTCCTATCTAAGTTTCCCAACTTCACGACACTCTGAACATCAAAATGGTAAATCACAATAGTGAAGAGTCTGAAGAAAAGAGTGTGATCCCAAAAATACCTCCAATTATGACAATAACCCTTTGCTAAGGTCTAGTTCGACCAACACCTTGGCTAATATTTTATCTTCATTGCCAAGTCTATGATCATCAAAGAACACAAACCTTTCCAACAAATTCGCTACAGACTAAAAAACAAGCTATGACGAAAGATCTAAAGGAAAACTTGGGAGTAAAACCTAGACGTGTTGAACCACAAAAGGATCAGTACATGGATCAAAAACAATGTGCCATTTTTTTAACACTAAGTTGGACTGGCTCCAAAGCCACATTCACTCACAAATTTTCTTTTCATCCTTTGACAATCAAAACTTGAAACGTAACCATCCCTTCAACATAATGTGAAATTTTGGAACATGAACCAGGAACCTTTTCCATCCTACTTCCATCCACCTGATCAAGAGAGATCTTGATGCCAATTTTCATATGCAACTCTATATGACTAATTTTCAGATATGAAAATTTCTTCCTAGTGAGTTGACAATAAACCCTAGTTGTTATCATTGAACAATTTTACATTGAAAATTATTGACTGAAAATATATGTAGCGGAAACAACAAGATCAAAGATGAATCATCAATACACATGAGACACAAATTTTATAATTTGTAACTTTGTTAATTTCAGAAATTCTGAGGGCAAAACCATGCCTCCCAACCAATACAATTTCACCAAAATTTGAGGACAACCTTGTCCTCCAATATCTAGAAAATTAGAAAAATTAAACCTCCAAAAAATCCCTGTAACTTTCTTCTTCCCAAAAATATGCTACAGAACACCTGTACGGCCTGCTGATGTCACCTATACTATTTTTGACATAATCCTGTATCGACCTAATCCTACCCACAAACTTTGTACCGATGTACACGATTCACCTTATTGCAACTTGTGTACATACGCAAATGTGCCCACTCCGCGTATATGAGATTCACCTTCCTGCAACCCACGTACATACGCGATTGTGGCCACTAAAAATTGCGTACAAGTATGGAAAACTCAACTTCCTTCATATGTGCATCCTTCCTCTCCCCCAGGACATATTTTTCAGAGTTACAGACATTCCTTTGCTGAGATCACCAAGCTCCTTGGCATAAGTGCAAACTCACTTATGCCAACTCTATCATGTCTCAACAAACTCTACACAATATGAAATGTCACAATGACCTCTCTCCTTTATATACAATCCTTAGGGGTCATCATAGAATCCCCTCCACAAGTCAACATTAAATCAGACTTTCTTTTGGGTATGAAGCCCCAACACAAACCCACAAATCCCATCACCAAACCCATGAAGCCCGAGCTTCATTCCAATGGTGGTTTTCTCCAAATGAAGAGTGTAATGTGGTGCCCATGGTGATTCACATGTGACTAACACCTAGGCCCCATGAGAATACCTACCCAAAGCTACAAAATTCAACACTCCCTATCAACAAGGGAGGTATTCTCACCACACTCCATAATCACCTGGAAGTAGCTCTGTCTCCCATATTGGGAGTGACTCTGCCTACCATATTGGATCTGCTACCACAAATGCTCTCCAATTCACTTGATTGGTTTCACCCTTTGTCACCGAAGCAAACCTTCTCTCTAATCCTTATGACTAGATGCACCCTTGGTCACTGAAGCAAATCTTGTTATCTGGCATGATCCCTCCCTAGAAGACATCTTGCGCCTAGAAGCCTTCCACTTATGAGAATCCTGTCTAGCCATCTCAACCCATGACACCCTCCCGACATTATTGGAATATGTCTCTCTCCCATTTGGACCTAAAGGTTGGCTCCCACTAAATACTGAATCTCCCTCTGAGCCTCTTGATTCCCTCTGAGCCTCATGAATCCCTCTAAATTTGGACTCCCTCTGAGCCTCATGAATCCCTCTAAATTTGGACTCCCTATGAGCCTCCTGACTCCCTCTGAAGTCAGAATCCCTTTGAGTCTCATGACTTCCTCGGAAGTTGGACTCCCTCTAAGTCCACACAACCTCCAGAGCTACCTGCTCCATGTTCACTATCCTTTGCACAGTCCTAGGAGGCTGCTCCTCCCCACTAGATCCTGAGGGTTGAATCCATTTGAGCTCTGGCTCCCTTTGAGAATGTACCATTGGTGGAGCTACCTTCTCCCATTGAACATGTGCTACTGGTGGGGCCACCTACCTCACCACTAGTGGAGCTACCTACTCCTCCTCATGGATGATTTTAGGAGCTAAATTTCGCTCATGGGATAATTTTCCATGTTTTTTTCCCAAAAACTGATTCGCTATTCTAAAAATGATTCGCCCAAATTCTATAGGATAAAATTATTTTACCTTAAAAATCGCCAAAATTTTATACAAACTATATAAAATCCTTAGAAATTTGAATATTTTTACAAAAATATCGCCAACATTTTATAGTTGGAATATGAAGGATTAGTAAGATTCGCCAAGGTTTTTACATTTCAAAATAAATTTCCATCCTTAAAATCGTCCTTGCTCCTCCTCATATGTCTCTCAAATCTTGTTGGTCATAACACACATAGGCTTCCCCCTCAACCTATATAGGTTTCCCTCTCTAACTCCAAGAACTACTACTGATATGAAGCTATATATTATGGGCACAAACAATACCTTACCATCCTAGAATAACATTGCATATCCTTACTCCTCAATCGTTGAGGTTGAGAACACAATCCTAGCACCCGTAGCACATTTTCCACTCACAACACATCCCATGACTCCATCTGCAATATCATTGCTCCAAATCCCCATACTACATGCTTGGTTCGCATACCAATCTCCTTGTACATACCTAAGTCAAACACTATGAAGATCACAAACAAATCATGTGCCCCTGTCATGTGTCGGTGGATCCCACTTTCTAAGAACCATGAATCCTCTAGGGAAAGTGTCCTGCTTACCAAAGTCTCAACCATCCAATGAACTTATTCCCAATTCCATCACCCAAGTCACCAAAAAAATATCTATGTCTACACACACATTGCAATTGAACCTGTTTCATCTCTCTAAATAGTCTTGAGTTGGGCGTGGAAACTCAATATAGTTAAATATATACCTCTGCAACTCATCTCTGCAAGTGTTCTTATCCTCCTGGGTCAAATACCTCATACATTGTCATACCTTGACAATGTGCAACTCTCCGACCTAATGAAGACTATGTCTCATCCACCTTCCATACACATGAAGTTATCTTGTCCGTTCCAAAGCACTCGAGATGCACCCATCACAACTCATTATGAAAAATCACTGGAAGTCTATGCACATGGTTGGAAACCTACCACACAACATATTGTTGTGATTTAGGCTCTTCGCCAATCCACCAAAACTCCTAGCCTGCTACACCACCGAGTTGCAATAGTCCACAACTCCTCATTTGGACAATCTTCTCCATGTCTCAAACCAGAGACTATCTAACCTGCTGCCACCTCCAACCGCATTGTATTTCCCTCTTAGAGCTAACTCCTTAACATTGCTACAACTCCCTCTCAGAGCTGTCACCTGTGACATGTATGAATATAAACAAAATATGCAACCACTTGTAGCAACTATGTGTCTCAAGGATGATCCCCTTCTCTTCAAATCCCAAGCTCTGATACCATTTCAATTTTCACATGCAACTCTATGTGACTAATTTTCAGATCTGAAAATTGCTTCCTAGTGAGATAATAGTAAACCCTAGTTGTTATCACTGAACAATTTTACACTGAAAATTATTGATTGAAAATATATGCAGATGAAACAACAAGATCATAGATGAATCATCAATACATATGAGATATATTTTATTTTTCTATGACTTTGTTAATTTCAGAAATTATGAGGGAAAAACCAACCCTCCCAACCAATACAATGCCACCAAAATCTGAGGACAACCTTGTCCTGCAATAACCAGAAAATCAGAAAAACCAAATCTCAAAAAATCCCTGTAACTTTACTCTACCCACAAATCTATTGTAGACCACCTATAAGGCCTATTGATGTCACATGTACTTTTGCTGACATCATCATGTATGGACCTGCTCCTGTCCATAAAATTTGTGTGGACGTACGTGATTCACCTTACTGCAACCTGGATACATATGAAATTGTGCCCACTGCAACCTCCATATACACGATTCACCTTCCTACAACCCATGTACATACACGACTGTGCCTACTGCAACCTGTGTACATGTACGCAAAACTAAACTTCTTTCACACATGCATCCTTCCTCTCTCCTAGGCCAGATTTTCTAGATTTACAAACATTCCTTTTCTTAGGTCACCAAGCTCCTTGGCAAAAGTGAAAACTCACTTATGCCAACTCCATCATGTCTTCACAGACTCTAAACAATATGAAATGTCATAATGACCTCTCTCCTTTATATACAATCCTTAGGAGTCATCATAAAATACCCTCCACATGTCAACATTAAATTATACTTTCTTGTGGGTGTGAATCCCCAACACAAACCCACAAAGCCCATCACCAAACCCATGAAGCCCCAACTTCATTCCAATGACAGTTTTCTCCAAACAAAGAGTGTAATGTGGTGCCCATGACCATTCCCATGTGCCTGAAACCTAGGTCACATGAGAATCCCTTCTCAAAGCTACAAAAATCATCACTTGAAACCACCTTGATCATAAATTTACCCACCAAATCCCATTTCGTGATTGATTCATCCAAATCTATATCTTGACTAAGAACCATACTAACCCTCTCAACTCTATCACTAACACATTTTTGAAATCACTTGGACCGAGCTTTCTCTCCAAATATACCAACTATACCTCGGATGTGTAATGTCCCCAGATACTCACTGAGGCATGCTACCATTTTATTTTTCTCCGATACCATTATATAACATGCCCAACTTCCTGGTTGGGCCACATTACTACTAAAAATGACTTAGCATAACTCTAATACCAATTGGTCATATGAAAAAATATACCTAACATGACATATAGGCTCATGCTATTACCATTAATAATTAAACTCATGAATGCAACTGATTTAGACATGCACGACAAAAATTAACACACACACCATCATTCACATATGAAAAATACAGAGTAAATGCAACATTCAATCATAGCATTAAAATTGTAAATGCCATAATGATTAAAACATTTATCCTTTAAAAACAATTTATACAACTAACAATAGACAAAGGACGTTCCACCCAGCCATAGACTATGCTTCTCCAATTATATTAATAACAAGTCACCCTTGATTTGGGGCTATGAATCCACAAGGACAGACAAGATCCTATGGGTTTCTATAGTCCACTGTAATAGCTCAAATACCCACTAAAACACAATGATCTGACTCCTACAAAAATTCCAACCACCCAAATTTCTTCCCCATCAGTCCGCACAACCCAAGGGATGATATTTCCTTCTCTTCACCACAGTCCCTCAGACAATCTCCATCCCCTCCAAGGCTCCAACTCAAACTGGCTAGGAATTTCTTTATTGGAGGCTCCAAGAAATCTAGCTGCAACAAGAGTGCTCACACAACAAGCTCACTTTCTCTTGGGTAATTTTTCTCAACAGAAAATATCTCATAGGCATAATAGCCTCACTCTCAACATAATTTTCGATTTCAACAAGACATCTTCATTACCCACTATGGTTGGCCACTCTTTCCCCACACTCAACTATAGGTTTTCTCACCTCTTTCTAACTATAAAAACTCCCCGTGTTTCCTACTTGAATTTCCTCTTTTCTCATTCTTTCTTGACTCTTACTTTTCCCTCAAAGATGATTACACATGACCCATTTTTGTCATCACTGAGTGGGATGACTTCCTTACTTAACCTCTTACATGATTTCAATGATTTGAGTTCTTAATAAGTCAAATGGATAAATGGATAAATGGCAAATTGATTAATGAAGATGGCTTAAGCCTCAAGGAATATGAAAATCCCTCAAAACCCCATTAATCTCCTCTCTCATATGGAATCATATCCCCTCATTAATCGATGGTGTATTTCATTTTATTATTTTCCATGTACAATGCTTACATATTATATTGGTTGGCCCACGACCGTTCATAATACTTACAATTATACAATTTTGCATTGGGCATCAAAATTAGGGTGTCATAGGATGTATCCAAACTCTGAGGAATATTTCTATATATTAGACACATTATCCACTTTCTCCTGGCTAACCAGATCCATCTGGATCCCTACTGATCTCCCCTGCATATAAGAAAATTTTTCTAGTGTAAGCGTAGCCTCATTAAAACCTAGTAACTCCTGCCTGAATTATGCACTAAAGTATCTGGTACATCTGAGTATCTCTCGATACTCCTCGTCTGACCAAAAGATGTACAACGAATCACATTCTCCCTTGTCACCATAATCTAATGTCTATTCTTCCACAAATACTTACCTACTCAGAAACTGATCACCATTTTTTTATGCCAACAAAAATTCTACATGAGGAAAACCTAAGGTTATATCCAATCACCCGTGACCCATCACACTCCATGCCCTGAGGAATGGTTATTAGAAGACCTTCCTTATTATGGAGATTGGCAAAATAATTATTAATGTCATGAATTTGAGAATAAGTAATCTAATTCCTCCTTTAGGATTGGAAGTTCGTATATTCCACATCATATATAAAGCCTCATACTTTCCTCTTATCCTTTTGTTGTCTTATCTAAATTGGGGGGGGGGGGGTATCATCTTTGGTCTCGAAGGAGAAAAGGAGGTGGAGTATTCTTAGGGTTAGGATATGCAACCAACAATGAGGCATAAGCAATAACAATGTATAAAGGTCTAGTTTGCCTAAAGGTAAAGAGTTTGACAAATGACAATGATCAGGGATTCAATAGTAATTCTAAGATATTTCTTCCATCAAATTCTTCTTCAAAATTTCGAACTCTCTAGAATTACCTAAAGGATCATCAATCTAACTCAAGACTTTGAAAGGGTTTATTTTTTCCATTTTTTTCAAAAGTAAAGCATGGAGGTTGGTGCACAAGCCAACCGAGGAATTATGATGAATCAAATTAGGGGGCTATATGCTTCTTATGTGTGCTCCCCCCACCAAGAAATAAGTTTTTAGATGTCAAGGTGATTATGCCATATACAAACATCTATCCCATCATGCAATTGAGAATAAACAATGATCTAAGTCTCCTCCATCATTCATTACAACCTATTCCTTCCTTCCTGCATGTGCAATTATGTTTGGTATGATGGAAGAGTTATGTTATGCATGTGGATTTTTTGGGAGTGTCTATGTGGTTTATCTCAATGTTATTCTCATTATATTTTATCTCAGCTCTAGCTACAATTGTGCGTTAGATGTGGGTTAGGGTGGTCTGTCGAGACTTTGGGTACAACAAAGGCAAGATTGGTGCATTGTCATTGCATAAGTAAATGATGTATCTTGTGTGAGATAAAGGAGGTACAAAGAGGAGTTAAATGCAATGAAAATGAGGTAGAAAAATCACAGTGCAGTGCCATGAACTCTATTATTTGTTAGAATCATTGGTAGGAATAATTGGATAAGAAGATTAAGGTAGAAAAATAGTTCAAGAATCAATGTGTAGTTGATATTGCAACTCATATTCTAGAACTTACGAAAATAGAGAATGAGGTCAACACATTCATGAAGATTCACCATTGAAATATTTGGAGTTAGCATTCCATTTGGTTTCAAATTGATTGGATGAATATAATCCCACATTAACCTCCCCCAAGAGGTTTTCTTGTCTTCTCCCCCACAAGATTTTGGGTCTTCTAGAGACTTCTCCCCCACAAGATTTTGGGTCTTCTAGAGACTTCTCCCCCTACAATTTTACTCTAGCTAATGAGGATATTTGGACATCCTACACTCTAAGAATCAAGAACTACTAAATTCCACAAGTAAAGTCATTCTTGTATCTCATTTGCAAGTAGAGATGTAATTTTAGGATGATGTAATGGAGACTCAGGTGGGCCTCATAGATGCAACCCTTGAAGGGGATAATTTGTAGTTTATTTTCTCAATTTGATATGTTTTTTTTACTATGTCAATATGTAAGGAAATATAACTACCAAACCCTTTAAAGGATGGAACTATAAGGTCAAGAATAAAGGTAATATGGTTGTTAAATTACATGTTTTAGATAGCAGGCGAAGGCCATACTCCATAATTTTGTAATGCAATGTTGTCTGGTTCAACCATGGATTTTTCTAATATAAAATCTGCCTGTTATTGTGAAAAAAAATGAGCTAAATCAACCATGATGATGACCTTGTAGTTGGGATTAAAAACACCAATAATAACAAAAACTGAGCATACCCTTCCTTATGTTATTAGGTGTTTTTTTGTTTTTGTTTTTAAAACTAGCTTTGATGTAGTAATGACATTTTTTTCAAGGGCTTTTCTTATTTTTATTTTGTTTAAAAGTGATATAGTAACTCCACTTTTTTACATCGACTTTTTCTGAGTGACTCTGGTAACAACATTTTTTTCTAATTATTATAATTTTTTTAATATAAAAAGGATGAGAAATTGATCATATCCTATTTTAATTTTCTTAAATCTGTAAAATATGAAGGAAATTTTGTGTTAATGTTATAAAATTAAAAGAGAATTTTCATACATTTTAAAAATTTATGAAGATAATTTCCTTTAGTTTAACAAAAAATTGAGAAATTTCATGCATGTAGGGAGGGGAGACCATATACTTGGAACTTCGCCCATAATGGTTTCTTAAGTTCAACATGTTCTATTGTCTCTTTAGGTTAAAGTGTGATTTTAGTGTGTTTCATTAGTGTGCTTTTGTACTTTACTAATCTAATGGTCAAAATCAAGTTCTATACATGAATGATCATGGTCTAACACATGATTTGTCCACGATCTCTATTTAAAGAGCATGGGGGGGTCATTTATTTATTATCAAACTAAGGGATGCTCATGTAAACTACTTTTACACTAATCAATTTCCTTGAGTGGTCGTTTGGTTGGAGTTGTGGATTGTTTTCCTCTTTGAAGGTTTTAACCACATAAACACTAGTGTGTTGATATTTGATCACATGTGAGAATATGCTTTAAGGTGTTCGACATATGTAGACATACCCTATTTTTTGAACATTTTTTTTTGTTGTTGTTGTGTTAAGGCTTTGTCAGAAAGTCAACTTCAATCCTTCTTTCTTAAACTTCTAAGATGCATAACTATTGCATCTAGGCATTGTTTTAAATGTCACTTTTTTAAGTACATATTTTTTCAAGAACTTTCTGTGTGAGCATACAGTCTCTACTTTTAGAGTCATTTTACTTCCATATTGTAATATAGCTAGTTCAAGTGAGATTCTACTTAAAAGTGCCAATTATTTCTTGTGGAAGTCCCATATGGTGGATTTATTAAGAAGTAAAGGAATTTACCAAGTCACCTTGGAAATAGAAGTCCCCCCCATGGATGGATTAAACAAATATGAAATGGAGAATAGAAATGACCCAACACACAAGTTCATACAGATGTTCATTTCCCATGACTTGCAATTTCACCTTTAATGGGTTGAAACTGTTGATGTAGCTTGGATGAAGTTGGAAACTATGTTTAATAAACACAAACAAGTTTGATCTCACCATATTGAAAATTAATTTGTAGCTTTAAATCCTAATGGTTTAGTTGCGTTGATGATTTTCTTTCGAAGTTCATAACACTTATTCTCTTACTTATAGATTGTGGGATAAAGAAAGATGTTTGTTAGCTATTTTTTTCTATTCTTTCTAACCTTGGAAATGCCTTTTCTATTTTTGCATCCTCATTTTACTCTATGAGAGAGGCATTTATTATTCAAGGTATTGCCTATAAACTGCCCTCTTTTGACACATTATTTGATTCTCTATTCTAAGAGAAAGATAATTAATCTATTGCATCTTAGAGTTATTAATTTTTTGGGTACCTTTAAAAAATCCTTGGCAACACAACAAAAGGAAGGCCCCAAACATCCCAAGAAGAAACATCCTCACAACAATGAACCAAACAAGGGTCCCCAAACTCTCTCATCCTTCTTCCTCCTAATGCTAATAAAGGAACTAAGCCAAAAGGAAAGAAGTATCAAAATCATTGTACTTATTGTAGGTGAGAAGGTCATCAATAGTCCTACTACTTCAAGAATATGGGAGCTCTAAAAGCAACTATGAAGAACAAAAACCTTAATCAGACAAATCTTCTTCCCATTCCATAAATTGGTGTGCTCGTTTTGCTTTTGATTTTTCTTTTAATGCATCAAATTTTAGTTCTTCAATTGAGTGGTTTTTTTATTTTGTAACTTCTTATCATATTATGACTAAGAATAAATCTGATCTAAATCAATGTAGCACTCAACAAATAAATGTTGGTGATGACAAAACTCTAGTTGATGTAGGATTAAGAGTGGTTGAACTAGATGATGGACACTTTAATTATGTAAGTGTTCCTAAGTTCTTATGCAACCTTCTTTTTCTCTATAATATCACTCATTCTGGTGAAGGAAAATTTGTGGAATTTTTGTCTCACCAAGTTGTAATCAAGAACTAAAGGATCCTCAACATATTGTAGCATCAAGAAAAAAAAAACATGATATTACCAAGTTGGAAAATTTTGACAACTTTGGGTCATATTCTCTTCCTTTTGTTTTTATTTCTCATATTGATGACATGAGTGAACTTTGGAATGAGCTTTTTTTCCACCTAAACAATTGTTTACAACAACAAATATGTGAGAGTAATATGGTCACCGATATCTTTCTCATTTCATGCAAAAAATGTGTTTGTTTCATGTGTGTTATTGACAAACATCATCAAGATAGTTCTGAAAAATGTGTCACTTAGCATGCCTCATCTCCCTTACAACTCGTGCATAGTGATTTGTGTGGTCCACTTTCTTATACTTCTTTCTCTGGGTTTACGTATTTCTTAACCTTCATTGATAAATTCTCTAGAGACACTTTGGTTTTATTCTTACAACTTAAGAGCATATTTTTTTACATGTTTTTTCCTTTAAGGCCCTTGTATAAAAACAATATGGCCATCAACTTAAAAAGATAATAATAGACAATAGGGGTGTATATGTCAACACAAAGTTAAACACTTATTGCATTGCATATGCTATCCATATGCAACACATTATTCCATACACACCATAGCAAGATGGTGTTGATGGTGTTGTTGAGCAAAATAATTACACCTCAAAATAAATGGCTAATTGTATGCTCCAATCTAAGGAACTCAATCCTTGTTTTTGGACAAAATCCTTTAATTGTGCAAATTACATAGTTAACCTCACTCCCATTAACGATTTAAAAAATATAACACGTGAAGAAACATAGAGTAACATAAAACCATATGTAAGCCACTTTTGTTTGCTTAGCAATGAAATATGGATGCACATTCCTAATCAACACATGAATTACTTACTACCTAAAAATAGAAGTTCATTTTTATTGGTTATTTAGAGGATGTAAAATGTTATCGACTTCTTATACTTTATACAACACAAGTTATCATCAGAAAATATGTTAAGTTTGATGAAGGTATCTTGGCCTTCATGTCTGAATTGAAGTGTTTTCCTTCCTTAGCCTACAATCCATGTTTAGTGCATGTGCCATCTCCTTTTTTTTTCTCAAGAAAAAAAATTAAATAAAACAAAAATAAATTAAAATTTAAAAAAAAAAAATTGAATTTAAAAATTAAAAGTCATAATTTCGATTCGATATGAAAATAAATTACATTAGTAGATTCTTGTAGCATTCATGAAGATCATGTGGATCTCTTGTACCTTCACAAAAAATAAGAGGCTTATAAGCACTTACCATAGAACTCTATACTAATCATGAAATTGCCTTCAAAAAACTGTAAAGGAAAAGTCATTATTATTTGTTGGAGTAACAATATTCCTTTACATACTTAATAAAATCTAAGAAAATTTTCCTTCATCACAAGAAAAAATAAAAATCTTTGGATCTTATATTGTATCTCTATATATTAGAAATAGACAAAAACTTTATAAAGAGCCTCCTTCTGACACTGAATAAGATGATAAAACACCGCAATTTTATCTTTTGTGTAAACTTGGATCAAAGCTCATGCACTAACATGCTACTTCCTTTCATGATGGATCCATCCTTCCTTTCCATTACTACCCCATTGTTGACATATCACTAAATTCATTCCTAAACTTGGGTCAAAGCTTATGCACTAACATGCTACTTCCTTTCATGATGGATCCATCCTTCCTTTCCATTACTACCCCATTGTTGACATATCACTAAATTCGTTCCTTTAATAGTGAGTTTGCCTTTGAATTGAGCTCTTTATAGACAAGAAAGAAAGAAATATAATTAAAGGACATAAACATTCTCTTCATCTACTCATAGTACTTAGCACTAGGTTGTCCATGTTGTATTTCCCATTCATATAAATGATAAATGCCACGAAATCTCCAAACACATGCAACCTTGACACACCTTTATCTATTGCCAATATCAATAACAACTTCAAGGCCAAAATTTCAGCATAATTATTTGAACCTCCTCTGAAACCTACTTTGAATTTCAAGGAATGTTCTTCATTTAAGGAAAATGATACCTCCTTCCCTACACATAGTTGGTGAGCCTTGAATATATTTCATCTCCTTTTAGACCTTCTATATTGTCTTTTTCTTCTTATAATCCTTCTACTTCTATTTAGGATCATTATTTTTCTTAAGATAATGACTGTGAGGATGCAAATAGTGCTCTACAAGTTCTCAAACTTGTCCTCCAAATGACTCTATTGAACCTAAATTTGCAATAGCTCCACAAATTCCTTGATGGGTCTGTACAACAAGGGAAGTAGTTGATGATATATATTATGATCCAGAAACATTTAAAGAATATTCTATCCATACAAAATTGGATGCCACCATGAATGGAGAATCTTGTTCCTTAATGAAGAACAATACTTAGGAACTTGTCCCTCTTCCAAAAGGAATAAAACCTATTAGATGAAAACGAGTTTACATGACTAATTATGTTTCATATGGTAGTGTTAACAAACACAAGGCCCAATTAGTTTCCAAATGTTTTTTATAGGTAGAAGGCATTGACTACAATGAAACATTTTCCCATGTTGCCAAAATAAATTCTATCCACCTTATACTTTCCCTTGTCACCTCATATTAATGGAAGGTCCATCAAATGGATGTCTAATTTTCCTTATTACAAGGGGATTTTCATGAAGAAATTTATATGGGACAACCTCTTGTATTTGTTCAAAGTGCCTCCAATCTTTTCTATGAATTCAAGAAATCCCTCTATGGCCTCAATCAAGCTCCTTGAGTTAGACATGGAAATATGGACCAATTCCTTCTTGACTCTGGATATTATAAATGCCACTCTACCCTAATCTCTATACCAAGAAATTAGGTGACCATTTTCTCATCCTTGTACTTTATGTTGATGAAATATAATTATTAGTAGTGACCCTAAACTTCTGACCCATGTGAAATCAACCCTTAAGAAGAAATTGAAATGATAGACTTAGGACACTTGCACTATTTTCTTTGCCTCCAAGTCTTGCAAACCTAGGAATACATTTATATTTCCCAAACTAAGTATGTATGTGACATTATTCTTCTCTTTCACATGGATAATTGTAAACCAAACTCACCTCCCTTCCAATATAGAGTTAAAATTTCTTCCACCAACACCTCATTGAAATTGGATGCCACTTTGTATCAATAGTTAGTCAACAACCTTTTGTATTTAACTTATACTCACAATAACATATCCTATGTTGTTGGCCTTGTTCCTGGTGCATGAGAGCACACCATGAAAGACATTGGAGAGCCATAAACATGATACTTTGATATATCCAAGGTATAATTCAATTTTGCATACAATACATTTTAGGGGGATATCCTTAGTTATTTGGTGTTAAACATTCCAATTGGGCTAGCAATGCTAATGATTGAAAGTATATAAAAAACTTAGTTTTAAACCTTGGATATGAACATGTCTCTTGGGATTTAAATCAACACAATTCCCTTATCTTTCTTCTACATAAGCAAAGTATCAAGCAATAGTTCATGCAAATCAAGAAGCTCTTAGGCTTAGACAAATCCTTTCAAAGTTTGGATTTTAACAACAACATCTTACCACTTTGGTGTGATAGTTGAAGTGTAATTCATCTCACTAATGAGCCAATATAGCATCAACACAACAAACACATTGAGTTACACATGAACTTCATTTGGAAGATTCTTCAGGAATTCATCCTTGAAGTGCTCTATTTTCATATAGATGATGAAGTTGATAACATTTTCATGAAGCCCCTTACATAAGTAAATTTCTAAAAGTTTTAGTCTATGTTAAGAGTTTAAGAAGATGACATTAAAGAGTGATAGCTTATAATTTCTTCTTCCTTCTCCTTTTGTCACCTTGTAAATCCTTCAATCCTATCCCAAGTTGTTCTTATGGGGAATATTAGGATATTTCAACATTAGGAGTTGGTTTAAGTTCAATTTAGTTTAATGTGTCTTAAGGTTATGATGTGTTTTTAGTGTGCTAAAGAGAAATTTTACTTTATTATTTTGATGATCACAATCATGTCCTACACATGAGTGATATGATGGTGCAAACATATCCTTGATATTAACGACACTCGGTCAATGGTTTCACACTTGATTGCTCCATGATATCCATTGAAAGAGCATGTAGGTTCATTTGTTCATGATCAAATTAAGATATGTTCATATAAACTACTTTTCCATTAAACAATTACCTCAAGTGGTCGTTTTGTTGGTGTCATATAATATTTCCCTCTTTAAGGGTTTTAACCACATAAACAATGGTGTACTGATCTTTGATCTATATAAGCATTTATCTTAAGGGGTCATACATTTGTGGATATCCAATGTTTTTTTGAAAACCCTTCATGTGCTAAAGTACCCAAAATTTTGGCTTAATTTCTCCAATTGTTTTAAAATTTCAAGCATCGAGGGAGGGAGGACGGTGCCCACTATCACCCCCACCCCTCCCTTCATTCCTACTTTTGTTTAAATGGAGAAATTTAGCCATAGTTTCATAATTTCAAGCATGGAGAGAGGGGGGATGATTTGGGAATCACCCCTAAGGGGACATTCTTAGCATAGTTTGACCCCTTCCCTCCACACATAGAATTTGGAAAACATCTTCAAATATTTTAAAATCCCAAGAATCGTGAGTGGGGAGCCATTGATGGGAAATGTCCCCTTCTCTCCATGCTTGAATGTTTAAAACGTTTGGAGAAATTTAGCAAGATTTTAGTTCTTTTAGCAATTTTGTGGATGAACTAGAAGGAAATTCCCAGCATCACCCCCCTCCCTTCATGCATTAAATATCTCAAAAATTCTCCAATTTTCATTAAAAATTGTCAAAAATTCACTAACAATTTACAAACTTTTGTTGTATTAAATGAAATTATCTTCTTGAATTTGATAAATTTCGTAAACTTTATGAAATTGTGTTTTAAATTTACAACATGGAGATGAGTTTTCCATTAAATTTTGTAGAATCAAGGAAATTAAGGTGGGATTTGATTGATTTCTTATACCTTTCTTTAAAAAAATCTAAACTATAACCATTGGAAAAATAAATGGTGATAGCATAATCATGAAAAAATAAAAAATAAAAAAGTCGAAAAAAAAGATGAGTTACTATCACCTCTAAAAAAAACAAGTGCTACATGGTAGCAGAGTCCCTGCCAGGTTGGGATGGGAGTAAATGTGAGGTAGTAGAGACACGTGGGTAGAAAGTTGAAGTAGATGTGGTTTTCATGCAGAACATAGTAAAGTAAATATATAGTTTTATACATATGAAATATGTACTTTTATACATACGAAATATGTACTTGTATAAAGTATATATTTAGATTTATACATACAAAATTTTTACTTTTATAAAGTATGGGGAAGATATTTTATAGAGCATCCACGGAGCCCTCATTGCATACTTAGCCAGTTTTTGGATCGCGGGTTCTCGGGGTGGCGGGTTCAAAGTTGGGCCTCTTATGTTCCGTGGCCTACAAATATGACCAACAGTGCTGCAATATACAAAATGAAAGGCGAAGTGGCGGACTATAGAAATTTATCAGAAATTAATAATTTCAGTTATACAATAGAATAGTAATAAGGTTTGTTACATAGGTTCATGGAGAAAAAGCACTAAAAAATTAGCATTGTCGAACTATTTTGCTTTAAAACTAAGGCTTTTCTTGGACACAAAAGATATAGCATTGTTGAATTGGTTTTCTTTGCACATGTTTTACAGAGCATGGACGGAGCGATCATTCCATACTTAGCCAGTTTTTGGATCGCAGGTTCTTGGGCCGTCGGTTTCAAAAATGGGCCTCTGTTGTTCCGTGCCCTATACAAATTGACAAGCGGGCTTGTGAACTATACAAAATTATTATAAAATAAATAATGTATGTTACATATCTCTGGAAATTACATGAACATTTAAAACATCAACGTCGTTGAAGACCAAAAAATTAGCATACAATAGGAATTTTGCACCCAACAATTCCGTCATATACATGAGATCGTAATTTATAGAAGATTATAACATTGTACGAAGATTTATACTAATTTGTGTAATTCTATAAAACGTCATACATTTTGTACTGAACAATTACACAGTTGCGGGTTGGTGGAGTTCTAGGTTCACACTTTTCATGTCCAGTGTGTTACGTGATGTACATTTTGCACGAAAGACTTTGGTCATATACATTTTTCAGCGAACAATTCTGTGATATACATGACAAAGAGCAATTTATAGAATATTATAACGTTGTATGGAGATTTAAAGTAATTTATATAATGCTATAACATGTCTTAGTTAATGAATAGTATAAGCTATTTTTAAAATTTTATTCAATATTTTTTTTTATATAAGTAAGATTGTATAAAAGTCTGTCAAAATGAAGGAGTATAGAGAATTTCCATGGTTTCAAGCTGTAAATACTGAGCTGCCTTGAGGGAAAACCAGCTCAGCCAGGCAAATCGCTTCATAACTTAAGTGTAGATTGTCACTTTTACAAAAAGAGTTCAAAATTTTGGCCCGTAAGGGTGGGCGCTAGAACTATAGAAAGTGTAGATAGCCTAATTATAATAACCGTGGACAAAATGCATGAAAGATCGACATTCACATGAAAAAACAACAGACAAAAACAACAGAGATCACTGATATGGGATGAAGTGCGGTGACGCGGCCATGCAAAAGGTGCAAAATTTCGTGTCCCCAGGAGGAGGCGACTCCTCCTGGAGTGGTGTGTGGTCCAGTTGCATAGTGTTCTCCATCTTTGATGGTAGGTGCTCTTCCTTCTAGATGTGCTCCAGGCATGATGGAAGCCTCTGGTCCTCGCATTCTGTGTCTGCGTGGCCCAAATTGTCCAGTGGCAACACTGGTACCAAGGTTCCTGCTGCTTGGGCTATTGTTGATTGGGCTGCCTCTGGTGCGGGGAGATGAGCACCTTGTAACACGGAGAAAAACTATAGGAGTCGAGAAGATTTTTCATCCAAGCTCTATAGGTGGAACTGAAGGTTGTCCATGTCCTGACGTAGGTCGAATACAAGACTTTGCACCAGTGCAAGGCCTGTTTGTCACTTGCATTCTGGGTCAGTGTTGGAACCTGCTCGAGATTGGGGTTGACGTCGTGAATTTTGACTGGCTTCCAGACCATCCATCTGAAATTGGGTGATGTGAAGCTGGTCCTAAAGCGACTAGGTGGCCGAAGAGTTGGGAGGGGCCAAAGGGCATGGGTGTGAAACAGATGCAGAATTGGCTAAAGGTCATGGTTTGTTGTTGAGTGAGGCCCCTGAGCAGTCCAACTCCTCCATTATGTTGGAAAGGGACACAGGAAGGGGTGGGAGAGATGCAGGAATTTGAGTCGACTGCACCAGGGAGGAGGATGAGGTGGCCGAAGCGAAGGAGGATAATAGGGAGGGAGAAGGAAGGGGACGTAGGAATAGGCGAGGTCGGTTTGGCTGGTAGGTTGGTCTACCTTTGGACTTCCTTCATAGCCGGGGCATCTCCGGGATAGTGGGAGAGCGAAAATGTGACAGGAACAGAGCAGGGAAGGAAAAATGTAGAGCAGGGAAAGGCTGGGCAGGAATCCGAGCTCTGTGAAGAAAAAGCAGGAAAGAATGAGCCATATGGACCCGTTGGAGCAATTGAAATAGGTCGGGAAGTTGGTGAGGTTCCATAAATGGACACATGCGCAGAGTAAAGGTGCAGCGAGGGTGCTGGTCCGTCGAAAGGATGCGAAGGTAGATCAGGGTGCACTGAGAGTAATGGAGCCATGCCTCGAGCGAGATGAACTTGAATTGATTAGGAAGTTGGGAGTGAGTGGCACGTGGTCGTCACATCGCCAACGCCACAGAGTATCGCTCCTGGCTGCTCTGCTCGACACGTGTGATGTACTAGAAACCCATCGACGGGAAAGGGAATAAATGTGAAGGAGTACAAACATGTGGGTAGGACTATTGTTTAGATATGATTTGCATACGGCCGTGGAAAAAATACAAATAAATAGTAGTAACGAGCTGGTGCGCTAAAATTCGGGCTTTGTTGTTCCGTGGCCTACAAATTGCACCCAGAGTTCCGCGACATACAATTTGACAATTGGAGTTGTGGACTATTTTATATTTAAGGGCGTATGTATGTTACAAAGAAGAGCTGTTAGATACTAAATATGTAATTTGATTAAGTAGATATATAGACCATTGTGGCTGTCGGGCTGGCAGGCTGAAAATTGTGCTGCCATAGGTTCGTGGACAAAAGCATAAAAAGACTACCAGCACCGAATTAGTTTTCTTTAAAACAAAGGCATGAGAGCTTCATTCCGGGTTTTTTGGGTGGTGGGATGAAAATTGGGCTACTGTTGTTCCGTTTCCTACAAATAACACCGAGAGTTCCGTGAAATACAAATTGAGAAGCGGTTTTGCGGACTATTTGAATTTTTGGATCACGGGTTCTCGGGCTGAAAATTGGTTTTATGTTGTTCTGTGGCCTATAAATAACATTGAGAGTTACGCGATATAGAAATTGACAAGCGGTCTTGCAAACTATTTGAAAATTTTTATCGCAGGTTCTCGGGCAAGGGGGCTGAAGATTGGCCTTCTATTGTTCTGTGGCCTACAAAAATCAAATATGTAATTTGATGAAGTAGATATATAGAGTATGCACGAAAGCTTCATTCTGGTTTGTCAGGATTGCGGGCTAAAAATTGGGCTTCTGTTGTTCTGTGGCCTACAAATACCACCAAGAGTTCCACGATATACAAATTGACATGCTTCTTTGAGGACTAGAATTTTTGAATGGCTGGTTCTCGGTCTGGCAGGATTAAAATGGGGCTTCTGTTGTTCCGTGGCCTACAAATATTCCGTAGAGTTCCGCGATATACAAATTGACAAACAGACTTGTGAACTATTTGAAATTGAAGGCGCTTGTGTCGAACAAGTTTATCATTCCCGAATTAGTTTTCCTTTTTACATATGCTGCTGGAGTAAAAAATAAATAAATAGTACTGACATCTGTTACATAGGCTGGTGGAGAAAAGTATGAAACAAATATGATTCCCGAGTTAGTGTTTTTTTTAAAAACGACTTCTCGACTTAGGCATTTTTTGGATTGCGAGTTCTCGGGCTGGGGACCTGAAAAACGTGCTTTTGTTCTTCTGTGCCCTACAAATAGCACCAACATTTCTGCGATATACAAATTGAGAATCGAACTTGCGGAGTATTTGAATTTTAAGGAGCTCGTGTCCCAAAAATTCATCATTCACGGATTAGTTTTCTTTACATAGGTTTTACATACGCTGGTGGAAAAGAGGGCAAAAAGTATAGTTCTAGTGTCTGTTACATAGGGCGGTGGGCAAAAGAAAAAAATAAATAGCATTCCCGAATTAGTTTTCTTTAAAACAGGGGCTCCTCGACACAATAAATTGAAATTTATGAAATTATAGGTTCCTGCAGACCATAAACTATACATAGAAAATACATAATTTTTTAAAGTAGACATTTACCTTTATAGATACGAAATATGTACTTTCATAAAGTATGGGGATGAGATTTTATAGATCAACGACGAAGCCCTCATTCCATGTCCTACAAAGAGTAGGCAGAGATATGCGGTGTACAAATTGAGAAGCTGGCTTGTGGACTATTTTAATTTTAAGGGCCTTTGTGACAAACATTGTGCAGGACATGTTGCAAAGATGCAAGAAATGACAGTCTCTTTACATTTCAGTAGAAATAAAGTAGTGAACACAATTTTATGACATTTATATAAAAAAATAATAAAACGTGTTACATATTGCTGGAAATTTAAAGAAACATATATATATATATATATTAGTGAAATTTGATATCTGAAATTTGAGTAAGTGATTTATGTCATAGTCCATTTTGAAAATTAAAAATCTAGGAACACATAAAAGCAGGAGGAAAACTAGCCTTCCTGAATTAGAGCATAGACGGAACCCTCATTCCATACTTAGCCAGTTTTTGGATCGCGGGTTCTTGCGCTGGGGACCTGAAAAGTGGGTTTCTATTGTTCCATGACCTTCAAATAGCACCGAGAGTTCCATGATGTACAAATTGATAATGGGACCTGTGGACTATTTGAATTTCAAGGGGCTCGTGTCCCAAAAATTGAACAGTCGAGAATTACTTTTCTTTACATAGATTTTACACACGGTGGTGGGCAAATGTACAAAAAATATAGTACCAATGTTTGTTACACAGGGTGGTGGACAGGAGGAACAAATAAATAGTATTCCCGAATTAGTTTTCTTTAAAACAGGGGCTCGTGGATACAAGAAATTGGAATGTATCAAACTATAGGTTCCTGGAGAGCATAAATTGTACATAGCAAAAACGTAATTTTTTAAAGTAGATATTTACTTTTATACATACGAAATATGTTATTTTATATAGCATGTATGGAACCCGCATTCTATATAGTGTGACGGAGCCCAAATTACATACTTAAGCAATTTTTGGAGCACAGGTTATCGAGCTGGCGGGCAGAAAATTGGAAAAAAATGAAACGTGTTACATATTCCTGGAAATTTAAAGAAACATATATATGTGTGAAATATGATATGTCGAATTTGAGTGAGTGATTTATGTCATACTTTATTTTGAAAAAGAAAAAAAGAGAATAGAGATAAAATAAACATAATGACTTCACATTCAACATAGTTGAAGATAAAAAATCCAGGAAGACATAAATATATAAGGAGACAAAATAATAGTTTTATTTGGAATATATGAAAAAATAATAGTTTGTTACATATCACTGGAAATGTAAATGTGTTTGTCATATAGACTGGGATTGGGGCTCCCACGGACCATAACAGAAATATGTACAAGAAATAGGAGTGTGGAAAGAAGTTGGACACGCTAGAATGTAATACCTGAAAAGTAGAAATGAGAAGATCAGTTTTTGTCTATAGATTTCTACTCAGAAAAGGAATAACTGGATTGATAAAGAAAGGACTATCACTATACACTTACAGGGATGGTATGTATAAGTAATTTTTTTGTTTGGTTGGTCATGCCTTTCCCTACTGGTTTTTGTGGGCAACCCGCTTCAATAACTGGATTGATACATAGAGGATTTATGCATTTGCCTGTTGGATTTCGTGGCTAATCCACTTCAAGTTCTCTTCAATATAGCTTCTCAAGGGGGCGACGTTGATGTCATTGCGGATTTGAATGTTGAAAAATTCATTTTCTAATTCGTTTAGATCAATTGAAATTTTACACAGACCTTCATGAATGTCTCCATTCTGTAGCGAATACTCGACTAGATAGTTGTCCACCTCTTCTTCATCATATTCAACAATTCTGTAAAAAAATTCTAAAGACAAGGCCTTCAAATTATCAACTTGTTGATCAAAATCTTGCTTGGTTAATGTCAGTAAATTGAGGATTAAGCTGGGGTCCTAGAAGCCGTTTGTCTTTCTTGCTAAGTCTATTTTGGTGAGATTTGTGAATAATGTTTCTTTCTTTGATATTTCTTGCTCACACGATTGCAAAATTAGGTACAGGTTCTTCACTTTCTGTTTCCAGCATGCTTCTAATTGAGTGAGCCTTTTTTTGGACGGGAGATCATGTTGTGTTCTTCTCATCTCTGGCATGTTGTTGACATGAAAGGAGAAAGGGATGACCAAGTGTATATAAAAAGTTTCTTCATTCTTTAAATCCGTCTGCAGAAGTAGGAGCAAGTCATGTGCCCTGCTCCCCAAGGAATCCATATTTTGTGATGTTTCCCAGGCCTTGGAAATTAGTTCTATTCTTTTGTTGATATTTTTCTCGACATATCGTCTACAGTATGTGAGGAATCTGGACGACCCTTTTAGATTTGTTGAAGGGGTGCACGTAGTCGCAGGCATGGCTATTTCCAAGGAACTGCCAAGCAATGGTATAGGAAATAAAGCTTCCTCTAATTCCTTAATCCAGTTCTTTAGTCTGGCATTTTCGGCTTCAATGACTCCAACGGAATCATGAAGAGCATATTTGGTTGCCCTGTGAAGTTCAAATATTTTGGATGCATGCATATTGGCAAGGTCAAGTTCTGAACGATGTTTTCTTTTCTTATTTTTTACATCTCTTTTTTCAATGATTAATGTTTTTGATTCGGTTTCAAAAACAATGCTCTGGAATACGAAGGATTCATCTTCATAAAAAATGTCGGTACCAACCATGTCCATTGAGCAGGCATGCTGAATTGTGTGTGCGGGCTGATCAAGGTTGCAGAATATGCTTTCCAGATCAGCGTCAAGATCCATGTTTTGACGATAAATTTCGGGCTGCTCCGCCTCCCCTACAATTCTTTTTCCATTCTTCTGCATGGGAAGATATTGAGGAAGATGTTCACTGTATCTCTACAAAACTACTGTGGAGATGCTGGCAGTAGTTTATCAAAAGGTTGGCTGGCTCCAGACACTGTTTGAAATGAAGAAATGGAGGGGACAATATAACCCCCCACAAACATTGATTCAATGCGTGCAAATGGAAAATCTCCTCATTAATGACAATATCTATGCGTGCTATATGGTGACCTGTTAGAAGTAAAGCATAGTTATTGCAAACTTAGAAGTGCGAAGGTGAGGGTTACGACCAACAACATTTAAGGATAGGAGGTTTCGTGAACGAACCAAGCTAGCGGCATGCGAATGACATTGGTATTTGAAATTAAGAATGGGAATCGATTGGAGGTTTCATGAAGGAAGCAAGATGGCGGCGTGTGAATGACATTCCATGGCATTTGAAATTAAAACTGGGAAGGGAGAAGAAAATGCTTCACAAAAATTGCATTAATGACAAAACTTCTTGAGCCTTGCATGCATCAATGACAACTTAGATGGTAGCTGCATGATGACCTGTTAGCATTAAAGATTTAGAAAGAAGACACACACACACACACACATATATATATAAACAATATTTTTTATCATGCACACGTTCAAAGGTAACGACCACAGGGAAGAGAAAGTAAGGAAGGAATGGCCAAGTCTAAAAGTGCATGGTTTGGGATCGCGGTTCTCGGGCGGGCGGGTCCAAAACAAGGCCTCTATTGTTCGGTGTTCTACAAGTAGCACACAAATTTCTGCGATATACAAATTGAGAAGCGGACTTGCGGGCTGGCCGAGATTTGATAGACCATCTATAGTTTCTGGATCACGGGTTCTCGGGCTGGCGGGGTAAAAAATGACACTCTATTGTTCGGTGCCTTGCAAATATCTTATGATAATAAATTGAGAAGCGGATTTGCGAGATGATCGGCTCAACATTCTACTCCAGGGATGGTGGGCTCCCACAAATGAGCAATACATATTTGCGGGCTGTACATTGGGCCGATTTCCGCCATATAGAAATTGGGTTCTCGGGTTGGCAGGTTCAAAATTTCCTAAGCAAAGAAAAGGGCTCCATCCGACTCCCACTGCACATTTCATAATTCATGTGCAACGCCAACTCTGTGATTACCAGATCAGTGTGTGTAGAAATGAGGAAAAAGTAAATATGTTCCTTTATAAAGTATGGACATGAGATTTTATAGATCGTATACCGATATCGCATTCCATACTTGCGGGTTCTTGGACGGAAGGGGTCAAAAAATAGGCCTCTATTGTTCTGTTTTTTACAAATAACACATACAGTTCTGCGATATACAAATTGACAAGCGGACTTGCCGGGTGGCTGAGAATTTATAGAGCATGTACAGTTTGTGCAGCGCATTGTCAGGTTGGCGGGGTTAGAAACGGGTCTCTATTGTTCGGTTCCCTACAAATTGCTTATGATGCACAGATCCCTTATTCCATAGTTAGCCACTTATTTGGATCGTGCACTTGCGAGCTGCACACTGTGCCTCTAATGTTCCATGTCCTGCAAATAGCAATTATAGTTGGGCGATATACATATTGAAAAATGGACTTGCGGGCTGGCTGTCTCAACATTGCAGTTCTGCTGGATGGAAGACATGCAAGGTAGTGGCTTCTCGGCGCCAAAAAGAAAAAAAAAAACAACATACTTGCAAACAACTTTGACAAATTCAGAGAAAGTAAAGGAAAAATTGTTTACTATGGAACAGAGGTAGAAAAATAATGCACCTTTGCATTGATTCGCGTACATCTCTGGGTAGGAGTTCTTTGCGCCTTCTAGTTTTCCTTTCTGTTTCTATCAACAAAAGTACAAAACAAAAGGGATATGAACATAAGCTCATATGTTAAGAAAAAGGCAACAACTATGTACATATATACAAAAACAAAAATTGAATAAGATGAATAGAGTCACAAATAGTTTTTTTGAGGATGTACCTTATTTATTTATTTATTTTTCACAATGTATATTTTATAATTAGAGTAGATGATCGTCTGTATGCTCACTAGAATGCTATGTGTAGAAATCAGGGATACACATATGCTTTGAAACATAGAAATATGAGTTTGCAATAAGTTTAATGTATATTCCATAATTCAAGTGCAATACCAATTGTATCGTGATCAGACCAATAGGTGTCTAAGAAAAACATATTGTATTGAGAAATGGGCACATTGGACTAGACATGGTCAATAAGTGCGTTTTGCAGATGGGCTATGTTGTTCAGAAGAAACCAAAGACTGTATTTGCACATGTAGTTTTGAAATTCTTTTGTTCTGCGAGTATTTTGTAGCATGCCAATATTGAAGTCTCCTACAAGTACAATGGATCCGTTCAGATGGAAATGGTCCAATGCATTGGAAATAACATTTAATATGTTGGAGAATGTTGCATGGGGAGCAACATACAGATTTATCAAGTGTTAGGCCTTGTGATCTGTGGACTGTATGTGCACATGCAAGTTTAATCAGAAACTGTTTGTGAATATTCAGTCAACCTGTCTTTGCTAATGTCGATACTGGCTTTGATATTTGCAAAATAGGAGCCCAATCGCTTGCAGTGTTTGAATTATATAGATAAGACAACTTGCTTGCTTGTCGCTTGCCTATAGCGGTTCATGGAACTTAATCCAAAGGACATCTACTTTTTCTATCTTTGTATAGCCTTTCGGTATTCCATTTGCACCATTCCCCAAGCCATCCTGTGAATCATAGTTACAGGCATATATTTCAACTAGCATTTCTAATTTTAGTGCAAGGTGCAAAGGTAAAGTGACTGAATGTTCAAGATGTGGGACATTTCCATGGTTGTCTTTTTCCAAGTCAATCAAATTGATGATGATATCATCGCCAGGCATGAGAGACAGCATGTGGCTATTATGCTTTGCAACATCCTTATTTCTGTAGAACATGTAAGGAATGTTGGATTTGTTGGTGCAGGTCGTAAGCACCTCAAATTGATATAGGTCAAGTCATCATATGTTTGGCTGTTTGTGCGCATTCTATTCAGAATTGCAATGAATGTTTCATCTGTCTGGCACATTGTAGTATGCAACTCAAAGCATTTAATATTGTCTCTCCAGAAGTCACGGGTCACTATTTCCATGTTAACGATAGGTTGTTCAAATATCAAAGAATCTTGGATGGGCTGTGCCTGGTAAAGATCACCATAGAAGATCATGTCAATGTTTCCAAAGTATTTGGTCTGCACATGTTTTATGCTTCTTAGCTAGCTGTCAATGGAATATAAGAACCGACTGCCAATCAAAGATGCTTCATCTATAAAGACAAGTTGGAGTTCCTCGTAAAGCTTAGATAATGTATCCAACATTTCCTTGCTAAGTGGAAGAAACCGTGACTTGTTAAAAGGCATTAAAAATGCAGAGTGGATTGTTGTTCCACCAACATTGTATGCATCTTTTCCTGTGTATGCAACTACTAGTCCCTTTGGTTTCATAGGATCAGTGCAACTATTTGAATCATAGATTCGTATAAGAATTTGGAACAATGCTTTAGCTGTGAATGTCTTGCATGTTCCTTCTCCGTCTGTAAGGAACACGTGCACATGAATGTTCATGTTCAACCATTTTTTAAGGGCAACGTCCTTTACAATTTTTTGTTGTTTGAGGTTCAATAAACATCTTATTCTGTGGTATTCATTATTTTCAATCAGGAAAGGATGTTTTGTAACTTGAAAATCAAGGTTGATACATTTTTCACTTTCAACCACTGGAGGACGAGGAAAATCCGCTTGTAAGTCATAGGACTCGGAAGGAGTTCTAGTTGTTTTTGGGTTTCTGAATGTCTCATCATGATCGCCAGGGTTTTCTAGGTCATTAAGTGCAACTTCTAGATCGCCCCATGTTGGATTAACATTGTAGGTAAATCTAACTTCATTGATATGCACTATAGTCTCAAAGGCAACATACGTAGCCTCCCATGTAGAGAAGTTATGTATTAATGTCTCTTCGTTTTCATGGAACGGAACGTACAACAACAATTTTTCTCAATAATTTTCATAGTCACAATGTTTATTGTATTTGACAAACCGTATAACAGAGGGTTTTTTTTCTTTTTGATATGGGTGTCCCATTTTTTTTGTAATGCGATACGAATTCTGCTAAGCAGATATGCCTAATAGGAGATGGACGTTGGATGTAATAATCAATAATAGAGCGACATATGACGTCCTCTGAATTGTCAGGTTCTTGTTGCAACAAAACTGGTGGTTTAAGCATAAATGTGCGTTTTTCAAGTGGAGATGTGTTTATGAAGACACATTTTCTTGAACTACAAGTGAGGGGCAAAGAAAGGGAAATGTGAATTGCTTGTTGAGCAGACATTTGTTGAAGATTAAGCAGTGTATTGCCAAGGGTGTGTATCATTTGTATGGCATCAATATCACTTCTTTCGTGTTCTTTACACATTTTTCTGAATGCAGATGTCATAGATTTGTCAATCTTCATCATATATGAGGTGTAGTAGGATGATGCAACATATGCATTCAGCACATACTGAGCATCTGTATTTGCTTTCCACATAACTGGCATGTCCTTGGAGAAACTGTTGTTCCAAATATGGGAGAGTTTTCATTTAAGGAAAAGTGTTGGTTGCCTAAGCATTATTTGTATGGCTTGGATGTACTCATCTTCTGATAGATTTACCTGTGTCAAGAAGGCATCAAAGCTCATCATTTCGTCAAATCCTCCCTGTTCTATAAATGTGAACAAAGATTTAGATTTCTCAACAAAAACATTGTCCTCTAAACTAACCGGCTCTATGATTCTTGTAGCTCTGATTGGCAGAACGGGAAAGTTGTATCTGCAATGCGAGCTTTTTCGTTTTCTACAACTTCTTGTATGGTACTGTCTATGGACTTTCACAAGGTCTGGTTCCAAATGATATGTATTGCATGTTATGTATTTATCCACAAATTGTTCGATCTCTGAATTCTTATCAGCTCCATAGACTGGTGCACTCTCTATCCACAACAGTACGTGGTCATGCTCATTTCCCCTATTCTGGAATTCATTCACAAAAAAGTAGTCCGATATTTTTCCGAAAAATGTTTCATCATGGCATATCAATTGTCTCAAAGCATTTATTCTATGTCTATAGTATCGAGTACATGTCACCGGGTATTTTCTTATGAGGTAGTCAATGCCGTTATTTTCTAGTGTATTGTTTTTTTTTTTTTATGTTTCCTGTTACTATGCAGGTCAGAAACGACAACCACCAATGGATCCCAGCAATGCTCTACACTTGTAAATGTGATGAAAAATGTTGGTGGCCCCAATTGTCGGATCATTGCAAATTTGTTTTTTTTGTTTTGTTGCAAATAGTCAGGAGAGGTGTGGATGTTCTTGAAATCTATGTATCCAATATCAGATTTCAGAATTTTTTCTAGGTTTACTTTGTGCTTCACATCCTTGGCCACCAAATTTCTTCCTTGTAACTGGCCTTTTCTTATTCGGACCCACATGCATGATAGAACTTGCTCTATTATTATGTGCATTGTTTTGAAAAACAAATTTGTTATGTGGCAGGAGAAGTAACCGCTTGAATGTAGTAGCTCCCATCAGACTATTTTATGATAACTGAATCATTCTGTAATATCAGTGCCACGTGGATCTCCATAGAACAATGTTGGAAAGTTCATTTCCTCAGCAAATTTGTCTTTGAATATTCCAAGTGGACGTCGGGTGCGATTTCGACAATTTTGTCTTGCAAGTCACAAATGCACTATGAATCAGTGAATCCATGGACCAATGTTTAAGTCTTTGATTCATCACTTGTAACAGAATCACTAGGATTTTTGAGAGTCTCTGCAGAGTTTCCATGTTCTTCTGCAATAACACAGTTCCAGTTGGCATTTATACAAATGTTCTCTTCTTTGTACAGGGCCCTGGAACATAATTCATTTAATGCTTTCATAATAGCATGCACACACACTTTTCCTGTCTAATACACATTTTTGTATTGCAAGCGTCTTTTCAAATCCACAACGATTGTAATTGTATTGTTAATAAACCGTGGCAACGCTTTTTGCACAACATCTAGCTGAACAGGCACAATAATAATTGATTTTGTTAAGCCCATCTGGGGTCGCTTATAGCCCCAAGGTCTGATTTGATCAAATGCAATTTGCAGAGAGACAAGTCTCTCCTCAAGTTCCGTAAGTGCACTTACATCTGCTAGTGGTGTATTACATCTTATTTGGTCAGGGGTTGCAAACTGTGGCAGTTTTCCATTTTCAAGCGATCATTTGCATGGAAGACAAACTTTCTCACTGGAAAATGGTTTATCGTGGGCTGCTAGCCGGAGGTATTCTTCTTTCAAATCAGGTGTGAAAGACTTACTATTTTTTGAAAAATTCAATTGTTCACAAATTGCACATGCAATGGAAGGAGTGTATTTCATTTGTTTCATGTAGGTCTATCTTGCATTTTTTTTTTTGCAGGGAAGTATGGGTAGAAATTGTTTCCTGTTTTTCATGTACACCACAAATTGCCACAATTTCATGACCATTTTGGGATATGCAAGCGCACATGTTTATGTTCTGTTCTGCATGAACAAATTTCTTTACATTGTCATATGTGAGTTTCTCTCTAAAAGGAAGTGTAACAACGTATTTTTTTCTCTCGTGCATGACCTTTTTCAAGTTGTGGTAACTTACTCTACATTTCTTTGCCAAGGGCGGGATGACCTAGTGGAAATTGGGATGAATTTCACTCTCACCCAGTTTCTCATAAACTATTTTATGTTTTTTGTTCAAGGCCTCTATTTTCTTATCAGAAGTCAGACGAATTTGACGAATAATTTTTTTCAAATTGTGATAACTTACTCTACGTTTTTTGTTTAAGCCCTCTATGGGCTCATCACAACTGAAATGAATTCTACGCATGTTTTTTTTGTTCAAGCCCCGTCTTCCCATATCGCAACTGGGAGGACTCTCGTTTTGACTAAAAAGCATTCCACGCGTATGCAGATTCGATGTTGTTTGGGTGGCATGCACACTCAACCCTGAACTACTGATATCTCCAAGCAAAGGTTCATAATGGATATGTGTTGTATATGTTTTCAACGACAGGATGTGAATTGTTCGATCGTAATTTGAATCAGTAACCCAGGAATAGACAGTGCTAACTGGCGAGGCCGACCAAACCTGGATCTTCACCCTGAACACCATAGACATCCATTGCAAACAGAATCTGCAACCCTCCATATTCCCTTCTTCATATGGAAGCGCCATGTTCACAAGGTATTCCTGCCAACTTCCAACTACTGACATATTTTCCATGAGATATGGGCAAAGGTGTTGATGCAAGCACCTAAAAGCATGTTCGCTGCCGCCTATAATCCCATTGCAGAAGGACTATACAGTGTAAAGATGCAGCGACTGGACATCGAACTCGGCTACTACCAAATAGAAAATTGCATTAAATAGACTATCTCCATAGTTAGACACAACATTTGTTGCCAGCTGTAAACCATAGCAATCCATGCCATCCAAAATCTGTTTCCATTACGATTGAAGGTCTTTGCAAATAACAGAAAAGTAGATATGAGGACCTTCTATATTTCATATGAACATTTTTCTGTACAACAGTGGTTCATAATGGCCATTGAGGGCATCAACATCATGGAACAAGATGCAATATGGATTGTCAGATGCAATTTTGTTGAATAGTAGATATCTTGTTTTTCTTGTCAATGACCATATGCCAACTGATATATTGAGCTAGTTAGACAGCCACTGAATACAGGCAAATGAAATAGAACTTGGCATGTATCGAAAAGGCAATCCCCAACAGTATACGAGAATGCATCCAATCTAAAAAGGCCATTCCTATGCAAAATCACATCAATGTTGTCATGTACAATAGACTATGTATCTTTTTCATACGAATCAACATCTATTACCTCTTTCATCTTTTCAACTGTCATTTTGAAGCTGTTTTCTATATACTTTCAGTTTCTATCAAAAAAGAGAAAAGCACAGGCAAAAAATAAAAACTAGCAAAATAAAAAAGAAAAGCAAAATAACGCACTAATCCCCATATGTATCTTTAAACCTTCTTCTTCTCAACTTGAATCCCCCTAGTTCCCATAGCAGATGAGAAGAAAACATACCGACACTAGAAACTGAACCAAACAGAAGAAAGACCGCAAAAAATTAAAACCATAACTTAACTCAACAGAAAGAAAATAGGCAGACACAGTTTTTCGGCCCACAGAGTAGAAGCATACACTGCGTCTACACCTCGCCCGATGGTTCTATCTTCTGATAGCTCCCAACTACTTTTCGTAAAGCCCTCTGCATTGCAATTTTCAGAAAATCTATGGATGCCACATCCGCCATATGAAGACACATTATTTCCAGGAATAGAAACTAAGAGCACAGACAAAAATGGTCTGGAACAGAATATTAAAAATCACCAAGAACAAGGAAACTTACCTGTCAATAAAGGATGAGAAGACCTCAGTGCCCAAAAAAATGCAAACCGCAACAACAGGTCCAACAACTTGCAAAATTGAAGAACAACAAACCAACAAACAACCACGAAAAGCTCGAACTGCAAGTGCAGGACCTCAACTTTGCAAAGTTGAATCAAACAAGAACCATAATCATGGAATGAAACAACGAACAAGGATGGAGCACAAGAGCAGGGATGTCGGCCATGAACAAAACTGTATTTCAAGGCATCTATACAATAAACATTTAAGACTGACAAAGCTCTTAGGTAAATAGTTAAGACAGTAAGGACCATCGAAGGTCATAGGCTTGTGTAAGCATTTAAGAAAAGATGCAACGTGGCAGGACTATTCTCTCGAAGCACGCAACAATAAAGCATAAATCAGACATAGCAATATCGTGGAGAATGTATTCAACCCAATAGAAAATGATAAGGGGAAACATTCGAACTAATGCTAGCATTAATCCATGTTCCACGAATGCATAATAAAATTTATGATTCAAAAAGACCATATACTACCAAATACTTTGGAAATGCAAACATATTTTACATTGGGAATAGTGAAGGCGGCAATAAGACCTCCAATCCGTTGTCCAATTAGATCTTGACAAACATGATACTTTTTATTATATAAAAAACGATATTTTCACTTCCCTTGTTCCAACAATAGACAATAGTGAAATATTGTTGGTCAACGCACAAGCTAATGCTAGGTCAACGATTTATCGATCGCTAGAGTCCCTCTATGCCTACGGTAGGGACTAATAAGAAGAAGAAATACCCATGAGAAAATAAAGACAAATTCCATTACTAAAACAATACTAATTTATTTTTTTAATTATTCCTTAGTAAAAAGTTGAGTGTTTCCAAAAAACGACAAAAAAACAACATTTGAAAAAACCTCTACAAAAATTGCTACATTGACACTATTTTTATTAATGATCCTAAAAAAAAGTGGTGATATTAGTAGCACATTAACACCTTTCTTTTAAATGACAAAAAAACACCACCTATGAAAATGAAAACTTTATAAAATTCTCAAGTTATTTAGTTATTAAATATATTATAAAATACAAAAAATGAACAAATATATTGTAACAAAATAACAAATAAACAATAAGCAATATATAAAAAATAAATAATCTACACAAAATTAACAATCATTCAACCAAATCTATGCACGAAGAATGACTAAGGCTACTTTATTAACAATAAAATAAATTATTTTTTACAATAGGTACAAATAATAAATTTTCACATAAAGACCTTGCAATCTACCCATTCTCTCAAATGATACAATGCATAACCTTCTTTTTAAAACATTTTATTGTCTATCTAAATTATAATACAAAAACGTTTATGAATACCACACATGAAACTTATACATTCCTAAAACGTAACAACAATTGTAAAATTATAATGCGATTGCTATTTTCACTTCTTTTTTCAATATATTAAATTTGGAACTTAATTTTTGAGTCTGGCCTTAATAAAAAACACAATGCCAACATTCACACTTTCCTTGAAAGTCATGCCCACTTTCCTTGAAAGTCATGCCCACAAAGTTTCTTATTGGGATAAGGTTTTTAGTTAGGATTGGTTATGTCAGTGTTACATAGTAATTAGGGGTATTTAAATGTCTTTGTGGGGAATTCGTAGGTATGGGATGTTGTGAAATAAATATATCCTATGGCTAGGGTGGACCATTAATAAAGAAGAATTCAAAGACCAATAAAACTCTCTCTAAAGCAGCTTACAATGTTTTCTCTATAACTACCAGTTAGTTATGAGGAAACTCACCTGGTTCTGATGGTTGGTTGGAGATGAGTCTTGCAAGTTGGCCTTTCTCCAATTGACTTTGCTCTTCTCTAAGTTTGTAGACCTACACATGGAGAAGAAAGCACCTTTCTCAAACTTGTTGGCATAAAAAAAAAATAATATATAATAACTACTTTAACTAAATCTATCATGTGAGTCAAAACCACATCCAAATGTTGAAAGGAGATCAAATTATTGAAATTGACATAGAATTTGGGGGAGAGAAAGAAGAGAGATCTTAATTTTTATTAAATTAAATAGTGATACATAAAACATATACCCGACCTCAATGTCAGAATTATCCATCACATGTATCTGGATTCCTCCATCCTTGGGGCCACTTAGGACAACTTCAAACTCCAATGCCCTTCTCCGCATGAGTGTGCGGAAAACCAGAAGGTTTTAGGCCTCACAATAATAACGGGGGAGAAAACTCAGGAAAGATGGGCTTCTTGGAAGATGATGGTTATTAAAACCATATGGATATGACTAACATTGATTGCTTTGAGTATGAGGATAACTCTGTCACAACCTTAATATCTGTCTCTATGCTATATTTTCCTTCCATCAAGACTCTTTTTATATCATTTCAATATGGTTGAGACCATTTTCCACTAGTTTTATGGAGTTAGAAAATTAGTTTTCCCATAAACCCCGCTCAAGAGCATGTAATTTTCATAATTTTTTTGCCATTTTTGAAGGGACATGCGCTTTTGTTGAAGGAAAAGGGCATGTACACACTCCTACTATGAGCAGAAAGTGTGTATGGATTGATAAGGAGGATTTTTGGGTAGAGTTTAGAGTGGGACCAAGTTGAAAGGGGCCAATATGAAGGGGATAATGTCCAAATAAAGGAATCTAATCCATGAGGGTGGAAAAAGATGTTATAACAGATGCCCCCTAATGAATGAGGTCAAAAGGGGAGTTGATGGCCAAATTTCATTATAATATCACGAAGGAAGTTGTTGAGTGGGGCCAAGTGGAGTCCACCAGACTTGGAATAGAGAAATTACCTACAATAAAAACCAAGGCATTAGATGAATCTCTTCCCGAGGCAAGAATACCCATTCTTAGGTGTGGAAAAGCATGGCCTCCAAATCAAGTATTGTGGATCCATGAAGTATATATTATAAAATAGATATTATGGCCATGAAAAGATACATGGTGGATCCATGTCAAAATATAACATAGGCATGAACAAATAAACAATGGATCTATGTCTCAATATACATTAGGAGGATAATTAGAATATATGAGTGAACAAACTGATCCTCCAAAAAGTACCAATGTCATGTGGGTGAGTGGTATTGTCTTGCGCAACTCAGGAAACAGTATAAAGAAGAGATGTTAATGTGGCCCAAGGTCTTCAATCCAAACCCATCTAAGGTATGAATCTACACCATGTGAATAAATGAGTTGATGTCGAACATGGGAGAAATTAGTTGATTACTTTTCATTAATGTATACTATTAATAAATGTGAGACAACCTACTCAAAATGATAATGGACATCAAGGTGCCTAGTACATTCTACCAAGTGTGAATAATTGTGTTGTCATCAAACACTTGTAGAATATATCGATCATGAGACATTGATGCATTCCCATTGTCGATAGTGAGGGAACCTACCACTGATGACTCCAATCCCCAAGATACTACGAAATATCTAGATCATGATCCGAAAGAAATTGGGTCAAATTTGATGGGAAGAGATCTATTGGGAGGAGGGAATTAAGGCATCCCCCATGATCCAACATTAGAAGACATAAGGGAAATGATTTGAAGGTATCAGACAAAATTTAGAAGAACACACTGCTGAGTATGTCTCTCACATGCACCAAATGGACTAGTGCATGTAAGAGACCCTCTAAGAAACTATTGATAATGAAATCCATTGACATAGGCAAGGAATTTCACCAATGATGAAAATGGAAACCAAGATACAAAATGAATCCCAATATGTGTATTGATGTAGAACACATGGGACACCACTCAATCAACGACCAATGATGAAATTTCATCTGTTGAGCACAAGGTAAACTACCAATGATGAAAATAGGCTCAAGGTGTTATCGAATCAAGGTCAAACTTTCAGAGTGATGTGTAGTAATTGATAAGATATGACTTTCCAGTGAGAAGTCAATGAGGACCTTCCACACTAGTGCGAATAAAGAACAAAGATACTGATGAAACTGATAACAAATTCACAACCAGGAAGGTCGACATAGATGGTCAATAAATCTAAGGAATGGACACCATGGGATAACAACAACCCTTGAACCTAATCAAAACACACTGGTGACTTTGGTAGCATTTGACACAAAGTGGAACATTGATATAATTTTTTGAAACAAGAAGCATTAAAAAACTCTCCATAATGACTGGAACTGTAACCAGTCGGAGGAGAAGATAAATCAAGAATCAAGGTTCAACTTCCTAAGGCCATGCTAAAACCCAACTTATTGAGTAGATGAATCAAAATTTTGTGATTTTTTCAAGGGTGACATAAATCAATATTGCTACCACCAAAAGTGAATATCTTTATTCTCC
>ML783383.1:741525-757410 GCA_009831015.1 Picea engelmannii | reverse complement strand
ATCTTGTACTTGAACATTTAAGTGGGGTAAAAGGAGGTTTCCCCCTCGAAGAGGCTCATTATCTGAAATTATCTCTTTTTCAAGGCGTTGAGTACTTTTCCTGAGGTTTTTCTATGCTATATTGATGTTTGGTTCTTAACATTAGGCCTCCATGAGGTTTTTCAAATACCTTCCTAGTATCAAGCTCACAACCTTCTCAACTCAGGTCGAGTTTTTGGGATCTTAGACCCAATATTCAGCGCTCTTATTCTCTCTTCCCCCTCATGTGATTCCCTTGCACACATCCCTCTATTCTCTCTTTTTTTTTATTTGTGCCTCCCCTTCACGTAACCCATCGGGAAGGTTCTCGACCTATCCCATTCCTTATGTAAGAAGGGACTCGGGTTAATATCATCTGTAGAAATGGTACCCTATGGTACCTTTGGCTGATAGTTTCATCTGTCCTAGCCAGGTCTTCTATACCCGTATTCATTGAGGGGGGCTGGTTGCTCAATCACCAGACCTTCCTCATTAACTGATTTTTCTTGAAATATGGGATGAGGGAATCAATTTGAATATCTCAAAATAAAATATTATCAACAAATAGGCTTGGGTCCTCTTTAGAATGAGGAACCCCTCTCTATGTTTTCTTCACTCTTTCCCCTAATGGTATCATGGACAATACTTTAAGGCTTCACCCCACAATCATTTTTTGGCATTTAAAATTAAACAATATTTACAATAATTACATTCCATTGCATGGAAATCACCCATCGTGATTAATTACATATAATCAGGGTTTAGAGAGGGGGTGTTACAATCATCTTCCCCTTCAAAGGAACACCATCCTCAGTCTTCTTTACTTCTCAGCAACACTTTCCATGCCTTCTTCTTTCAACTACCTTAGCAATGTTATTCATCTTCTTGGTTTGGTCCTTTCCCAAACTCTTGGCCTTAGTCACATGCCTACAATAATTTCAAACAAAAATCATCTTAATCGCCATTTCATGCAAACACATTTTATTGTTGTTCAAAAATCATGAGGAAATATTCACATTAGAACAATACTTATCTGTGTAGTTTATGGTTTTGCATCCATATGGTTATCTCATTAACTTGAATCATTGTTTTCCTTGACATACCAATTGTGTGCATGATCATAATCAACAAATTACAAGAACTATTGAAGTATCCTCTTCCTTGCGGTCACTCACCCTCCAAGCCCAGGCTCAGGCATCCCCTTCTCTACTATATAGTCCCTCTGGTGATCCATCTTGCCTTGACAATGCTTTCTCTCACAAGAATAATTTTCGAGATTTCATTGAGTCTTATAGTCGAGGCATCCCTCTGAATTTCTCTTGCTGAGGCATCCCTCCAACTCGTATCACCATGAAACATCATTCAATTTGGATCATGGATTATCACAAGGTTCTCATGTCACTACAATAGCCATTTTTCATGCTTTCCATCTTTGAAAACCATCATTTGTCCTCCTTGGAAAGATTTGTTATCTCACCTACATCACATGCATACAGTAATCTGAGACATAACATCACTTTCAATCTAATTTCTTTCAAATATGTTACTCACAGATTTCTAATTTTCACATTTCCATTTTCAGATATGTTCCATACAGGAACCATATTCCACAAACCCGAGACTTGTTTCCCTATGTAGTTTGGCTCTTTTACAATTAGTGAGCACTGGTCTTCCTGATGGGCTCACATCACTGCCATATCCAAGACCCTTGTTCATGCAATTCATTATTGACACAACCAAACAAATTGTTAGTTATCATGCACTATATATTTTGATTTCACACTTATAGTGGCTTCCAAACTATTTCGAAATTGTGCATACCAACAATCATATCACTTTTATATATTCAATGGTATAAATCAAAATGAAATATCAATTCCTTGCACATGCATCATTTCAGCATACCAAAATTTTCCAATTGAATTCAAGCTTCTCAAGCAATTTAATCAATGTGCTAATTTTCCATGACCAACTTCACATAATGCAACCTTGCATTAATTTTTGTTTTTCAAATTTTCATAATTTTGATTAGGCACCTTGCCATGATGTGTTGGGTCCCAACCAACCTCTCACCATATGGGTTCTCTATCCACATTAGTTATTACAACAAAACTATATTTTTCTACTTTAAGCTAATCATGACCTCAAATCAACATACACGCAACTAAAAGTTTCACATGAATTCCTTTAAGCATTCTTTTTGTACTAGTAACCATGGTGCCAACACTCATGGCCACCCAATATATTTCTTTACTGTTGTTACAATTATGGTAGGATATTGGAAGATCCACCTTCCATGATGGGCAATCCCACACATGCCTACTCTCTTACCACATGCATCTCCTCAATGCATTTAATCAATGTGCTTCTTATGAGCACTTTCTTTTCCCAATCATTCCTTTATTGGTCAATGTATTCATGGCATATTTTTTCAAGAAATTCTTGCAAGGATATCAGTCATCCTTGGCTTCCAGAGGTTCCTCCCTCTGTCCTTCAGGTTTCTCCTTCCTTAATCACACCCTTCTTGGGTATTAATGGAATACAACAACCACTCAAAATAACATGCATATCATTAAGATAATAAAATATCTTAGAAGGGATTCTTACCCAATCCCTTCATACCATATGCCACACTGGTATGAAAAATATTTATATATGTTATGGCTTCCAACACCCTCTTTGGTATTACCTCATCATTGGTGCTTCGTGGGAACTCTCAAATTCCCTTCATCAATCTTTCAAAAATATCCTTCATGCATTTTTCCTCTACCTGAGGTTGTCCATCGTTGGAAACCATCTTCCCCAACAAATCCAATATTTTTCTACACATACATGCATCATCATAGTCACAATTATATTAGTTGTCATGTTACATAAAGTGCATGTATTATAGCATTTAATTCAACAAAACATTTTCAGATATGTCCTAGCATACCTTTATGAACTTCAACACATTATCCTTAATATGTTATGAGTTCCAACACAATCAAAATCTTAGCTATATCTATAATATTGCAACCATCAACATCCTCATGCCAAAAAAATTACTTGCATCAACAGATCGGTTTCTCATCCTAGAGAAAAAAAAATAGACAACAAGAAAGGAGTTAATGGATTCTTCCCTTTTCCAACTCCTTCTACATAACCTAGAACTTTCAGTCCAACTAAGTTATTTCTAAGGCCTCTCTACCTTTACTTAACATGCCTCAACCAAGCCTATTCATTTAAACATATTTATAGATTTATTTTCCATCCCAACTCTGTCTCATACATCAGAGTTTTTAAAGTGAGAAAAGTGTTCATCTTTTCTCCTTCTTTGCTTCTGCAATCCATCCCCTTAGGGATATTCCTGCTATGTTCCTTGAGCAGTCTTAGCCAAGTTTCTTCTTGAATTTCCTGGTTAAATCAATATGCTACATCAGGAAGTTTCTTGTTCATAATGAATTATGAACCTATGCATTCTACACATTACCATTCAGACATCAAAATGGTTAGCATTCCTTTGCATGTTTCCCATGCATGTATTATGTTTTAGAATGAAATCCAAGATTCTTATATAAACATGCCTTGCATCCCACTGCCCAATTATCAATAGTCATTTAGGTTATAGCTTTGTTCTCATGACAAATTTTCTTACACGGTTCCTTCACATGGAACTTCTTTAACTTGCAACTTTCCTTGTTACATATTCATCACTATTTGAGGTGACCTCAACCTCGAGTCAGCCTCAGCTTCATTATTCCATAGATTTACCCAATATTCCATAAGGAATATAAGCATGCATTCTTATTATGCATTTCAAAATTTACATTTAAACATGTATCTTTATGTTATCAAATTGTTTTCGAACTGTGCCTTTATGCACTTAATCACATGCATTAGCAAATTGTGTGTGTCCACCACTGGCACACTTCACAGTTTCCACATTGCATGTCGATTTAAATCATGTCACTCATGATTTATTCACAATAATCTACATGCAGTTTTCAGAGGCATGTTCATTTGCCTTCTATCACAACAATAGAGCATCCTTGCTTATTTATCCTTTCAACAATTTACAGTAGCCCTTTTTTTTCCCTGAGGAAGTAATTTACATCCTCCTCAAGTTATTATTCCATTGAGATAATCAACCACTTCCAACATAGGGTTAGCCATGCATCCATGGAATTAATCAGATATGGAAAGTACATGTCTTACCTCACATATCACTTATTCAGGTAGCCTTATCATGCCTTTTAAGCATGTGTACATGTACATATCATGCATGTGCATTACTTGCACATTTTTATACTATTCATTCATTTTGATTTGGCCTTAATATCAGTTTTCCTAAGATATTACAACCATTCACATGGAAGGTCTCACAGGAATTATCATAGTCATTTTCCCCTCTCCATATTATAATACCCAACAAGGACCACATTTGTCTTTTCTCCTACAAAAGCATTCCAATTCAGCAGTACGAATTAGGTAATTTCAACATCACCCAAGACAACAAGTTAACAATTCCAATTTTTCGTGTGCCTCGATCCATCCTCGGTAAATAGACCTTTATCAAGGGAATCCTTTCTAGTTTCCTTTATTTGTTACTTAAGTATACCAATCCATACCCATATGGATACCATCCACCTTTGGCTGTAAATTTGACCCATTGGTCATCTGGAAGTGTCCAAGCACTTCATTTTCCAGACTTTAGATCAAGATTCTTGATATTTTCATTAGTTATTCTTTTTCATCCCTGGAAGGTAGTATGAAATTAACATCATCAACATTTTAACCATGTTTTTACTCTCATCATATCATGTGCACGAAGAAATTTACCCCTACCTATAATGCATATGTGTCCCAACTATTTTCCTCTTGCATTCACTTGCATAGGCAAGATTTTAGGTCAATAGGTTTATACATTTCCTTAATACAACTAGGAGATCATAAGCTTTCTCATATGCCCTTATAATCCTACCTCTTTATGAGTATTGGAAAAAGTTCAAAATGACTATTCTTTCCTTTGCTTTATTAGGTTATCCATGCTACAAGTTTCAACCATTATAGGTCAAGTAAACTGACATTACAAATTTCCCCATCAGTCCTCTAAACATGAGGAACTATACATACAGGGATTAGTCTTTTATTAAAGCAACAATTTATTATTTTCAAGGTTCATATCGATCCATACCAAATTCCTTTAAGCACAAGGAATTTTCCACAAGGGTCTTATCCCTTACACAAACAACCATCCTACTACAGGAGGCTATGTCAACCCATACTTACATGCAATATTAAAACCACTAGTCCATTTATTTTTCTCAACTCACACAATTCCTATAACATGATTCTACCATTTATGCCTTTCATACACATCCCTACTCCTGTAAGATTAGTTATTATTTTGACAAAGGAACAACCCAATTCCTCTATTGAAAGTCAACTAGAATTTCCAAGGTATAGTTTCAATTTGCTACCCTTCCCCTCAAGGAACTTGTGCATATAATAAACAAGATTTTAAACACAGAGAGCTCTATTTTAAAAATGGTTATATTTATCCTTAATATATCATCTTTATGACTGAGCTCTAGTTCGTCCGGGACTAGTGTTGTAGCTTGGTATGATACCACTTGTAAGACACCCAACCCCCTAAGTACCCTTTTAAGGGATGGAGTATTAAATTTTTGCCTTTCTTGGACCTCCTAGAATCCATTTAAAGGGAACACCATTTCCTTTTTCTCGCCAATAGATTTCCACCTCCTATTCGTTGAATGATGTCATCCAACATCATCTCGGATCTATCGGGCATCGGTCATCAACCCTGTTTCTAAGGCCTATTTCCCAAAAACCTCATGGTGGTCCGAAATATGAAATACAGCTGACATCCTGGGGAACATGGCCCTATTTGTCATGCCATATGGCATGACATGTGGCACCTATACCACTCGACATGTGAAACTCTTTTTCCACTTGGAAATCCATCCAAATATGCCAAAATGACATGACATATGGCACCACCATTGTGTGACACATGGCCCTTCCATGTCATGACATGTGGGTCATCCATCGTGTGACATGTCACCACCGAACATCAGACATTAGGACTTTCCCAGCATAGTATAAACCTCGAAAATGCTCGATTCCCGAGATTATGAGATGGTTAACTAAAACTAATCCCCACAATTACGAGGTGATTAGATAGGTTAATCTCAGGATTATGACTCTATGAGATCTATGGCTAAAATCTCACGCAGGTAGATCCGAAAAATACCATGGTTTCTATCACAGTATCATTGTAGTAATGGCTTTGAAGATTGGATGGTGGATATTTGAGCATCCATCCATATATCAACGGTTCTCATCGAAGTGGATTTCAGACCTCAACAAGTTCTTGTATATCGGGAAGTCTAATACATCTGAGGGTCCAAAGCTAAGATACATCAAGATGATGTAAGGGGCTCTTGACACTTATCATAAGATCTATCACTGAGATCCTTCGAGGGTAGATTTGACGGCTAAGATCTAAGGTGCCCATCAAATAGTCTTGCCCCTCTCTGGGTCCACGATTACTCCCTCCACAAATTATAATATGACAAGTGTCATGTTCGTGACTTCAACGTCAACTCCCCTCCTAAGCTTTACATAAAATATCGATGGTGAATATCTTTCCATCATGTGGGATCTAAGGAGGACATGTGTCACCGCCAGAGGACCGCGAACATCGGGACTGTGTCTCTTTACCATCCTCATGTAAACTAAAATTCCAAATGGTCCATCGTTTGAGGATTACAAGACATTTAATTTCATTAATCTTAGGGTTATGAACCCCGACCCCTTACCGCAAGATTTATGGTTGGCGTTTAGCCTGCAACGGATCCAATGGCTATAGACTAATGATAGTCTATAATGGAATTTGAATGGGATAAAGGCCCTTCTTTGGACGACTGTGATCTAACCCAGCTCAGAGATCGATGACTGCTGAGTCTTGTCGACTCATACATGCATTAAGAAGATTATCATTCACACTTTAGGATACGAAGACTGTCATTCTTTTTGTGTATTCCATAGGGGAACATACACACCAATGAGGATCCCAAATCTTGCGAATTTTCCATTTTATCAAGAGGGGAAAGAAAGCATATGGTCATCGGCTTCCTATGGCCTCTCATACATAGTATTACCAACAAATTAATTTTATAGTGGAGGGTTAACTCCCCTCATTCGACTCAACATTTTTGTCAATTATTAACTCAAAACTTCTAGTTTCTTCTCATAGAAGTTCCATTACATGGTTATGTCAATGTGTACACACAAATCATAAAATCAAGTTCATTTCATTTATTTTAGTTTTGTTACAGGATACCCACTTTTAGTTGTGCAAGGTATTCACAATACTTGCTATCCTACATTCGTCCAAACACAAGGATTTACAGATTAAACTAGCATCAATATCATTATTCACACATGCACATTTATAGCATAATTAAAAACATCCAACCACATATTTCAATTCAATTACATAGAGTGTGGAGATACTTATCTATTTACAGGATGTAACCAACCAAATCGACTATGGGTGTTCGCCTTTCCACCCAACCTTAGGCTCAGATGCATTCACTCTTAGCACTCTGGCCACCCCTGTTCTGAGCCATGATACCACCGGGGAATATCTCTCTTTCTGGTTCTCATAAATTTGTGAAGGGCACTCTTCTTCACACCACTCTTAGTAAATATTTTCCCACACCCACCTAGCTCAGGCCTCCACAAGGCTTGTTAGATACCTTCCCGGTATCAAGCTTGCATCCTTCTCAACTCAGGTTGATTTTTTGGGCTCTTAGACCTAGGATTCAGAGCTCTTCTACTCTCTTCCCCGTTGTATGCTTCTCCTACAAGCATCCCTCTATTCTCTATGTTTTCCCTTTGTGCCTCCCCTGCATGTAACCCCTCGGGAAGGTTCTTGAAATATCCCCTTCCTTATGTTAGAAGAGACTCAGGTCAATATCATCTGCATAAATGGTACCCTGTGGTACCTTTGGCTGACAGTTTCAGTTGTCCTAACCAAGTCTTCCATACTTTTATTCATTGAGGGTGGTTGGTTTCTCAACCACCATCCCTTCCTCATTAACCAATTTGTCTTGAAATATGGGATGAGGGAATTAATCTAAATATCTCAAAATCAAGTATTATCGGCAAGGAGGCTTGAGTCCTATTTAGCATGAGGAACCCCTCTCTAGGTTCTCTTCGCTCTTTATCCTAGTGGTATCATGGATAATAATTTAAGGATTCACCCCATAGTCATTTTTTGGCATTTACAATTAAACAATATTTACAATAATTACATGCCATTGCATGGAAATCACCAATCATGATTAATTACATATACTCAGGGTTTAGAGAGCGGGTGTTACAAAGCTACTTCAAAAAACTACAAGAGAAAGAACAGTCTAAGGGGGAGAAACACAACAAAAGGAACCATGCAAAAAAGGACGAAGCATATTCCCATCAAGTACCACTTCCTAAGAAGAAAAGGTAGTCAAACTAAGTGTCAAGATAGAACACATTTCCACCAAGGAACAAGTTGTAGATACTTTTACCAAACCCAATCCCATAGAAACATATGAATATCTCATACAGAAGTTGGGAGTGATATCCATCTCATCTTGTCAACAAAGAAGCACAGCTCAGGGGGAGCATACCTTTTCCATTGATGTCAAAGGGGGAGAATTACATACAAGGGGGGAGTTGCAGACAAGGGGAGGATAATTACATATAGGGAGAGTTCCAGACAAGGGGGGATCCTTTCTATTTATGGAGGATTATTTTTTTTTTTTCAGTACATGGTTTCCATCAATAACAAAGGGGGAGATTGTTGAATAAAATATTGTCATTGATGTCAAAGGTAAGTAAGTATTCAAATATAAATGTGACCTTAATAAATACAAAAGTGGAAGTGGATTATAAATGAAAAGGTGAGTAAGTAATTAAATATAAATGTGACTTTAATAAATACAAAAGTGGAAGTGGAGTAGAAATGAAGTTACGTAAAAGTAGATTAAACATGAAAGTGGATTAAAAAAAAAGGTTAAAGTGGAAGTGGAGTAGAAATGAAGTTATGTAAAAAGTGGAGTAAACATGAAAGTGGATTAAAAAAGGTAAAATTGAAAGTGGATTAAAAGTGCACATGGTATTTGTATGGATTTAAAACCCATGGTGGTATTTTACCCATGGTATGTTAAAAGTGAATTAAAAAATAAAAAAGAGAGAACATTAATTATTTATTTAATAAAAATCATGTCTTTTCAAATGAACATGAATTTTCTATAAATGTGTTGAACCTGCACATAATAGATCTATCTAGAAAATACTTCACACATTTTCAGAGAGAAATTGAGAAAGAAGAAGAAGGAGAGAAAGAATGAAAGAATTCTCATTAATCGTTGTGAATAATGAATAATTTACACATGATATACTCTGTATAACTCAATGAGTGCACATTGGAGGAGAAGGAATGCACCATAGTGGTGGTCTAGAGATATCTAGACACACACCAACAGTTATGGGAGTGAACTTCCACCTAGTCTAGTCTCTCAGGCAGTTACGGGAGTGAACTGCTACCTAGTGGAGTTAACTAGTCAACTAGTCTTCAGTTAACTGACTGAACAAATATTAATGAGGAGTTAAATCAGGGAATAAAGGGTAATGTGCCAGTCTGGTGATGATCCCAAGGAAAGTGCGCATTAGCTGGTGATGATCCCAATGTTGCATGGTGACAAAACCAATGCAACATCTAAACTCAACTCAACTAGTCAAACTAAAGTGTCAACTGAAAGAGAATATTCTCCCCTAAAATATAGGACACTGGATAATGACTAATTATGACTAATAAACAAGAAAAACCTTAGGAAAAATAAATCCTATGTGTGTGTGAAGTAACTCCAACACCCCCCCTGAACATCACTATGGTGAAAATAAAGAATGGGTCCCGACAACGAGACCATGTTAGGCACCCAAATACAAAAGATACATTGAAATAAAGTGAGGAAAAAGGGAAAACCTCATGGGAACCCCCCCACNAATGTATGTAAAAAGAAGAACTACAGTTGCTAGGCAACTGTGTCCTTCACTCCAAGACGACTTCGCAGAGAATGAAACTTCTGCTCAGTGAAGTTCTTGGTGAATATGTTTGTTGTATGTTATGTTGAAGGAGAGAACTATAAGTTGATGATACCCTCATGTAATAAGTCCTGAATCTAGTGCATGTGGATCTCGATGTGCTTCATCTTCTGCCTTTGAAAAACATCTCTGCAGAACTTCAGAGTGCTCTGGTTGTCACACTAGATGATGATCAACCGATGAAACTGAATGCCGAAATCAGTGAGAAAATGTTGTAGCCACATAGCCTGAATGGTTATGTTAACTACCCCTCTATACTCTGCCTTAGCTGAAGATAGAAAAATTGCATTTTGCTTCTTGCTCGACCAACAGATAGGCTCGAAACCAAGAATGAGTGAGTAACCAGATGTGGACTTGTGATCAGTTCTATTGCCAGTCCAATCAGAATCAGTAAACCTGATGAGATATAATGTAGAGTCTACTGCATAATGAATCCCAAAGGTGATGGTGCCATGTACGTATCGAAGGATACACTTTGCAGCCTTCCAATGTAGCTCATGCAGCTCCTGCATGAACCTGGAAACTGCGCCAACTGCATATGAGAGGTCTGGTCTGGAGTGTATGAGATACAACAAGCTCCCCACTAGTTGTTTTTATAGTGTGTTTTCAACCAGTGGAGTCTCCCCACCATCCTCAAGTTTGAATCCTGATAGGAAAGGAGTTGGAGCAGACTTGCAGTCTGTCATTTGAAATCTCTCAAGGAGATCTTGTGCATACTTGGCTTGAGAAAGTTTGATGCCTGATGCATCTTGACTGATCTCGAGTCCAAGGAAGAAGTGTAGTGGACCCATGTTCGTCATCAAAAACTTGTCATGTAGAATCCTCTTGACTGCAGTAATCGCTGAAGTCGAGCAACTGGTGATAAACAAATCATCAACATACATAACTAAAAGTAGAAGTGAATCCATCGTCCTGAGAATGTAGAAATTTGGGTCTAATTTACAATATACAAAGTTCTGTGACAATAGGTAGGAGTCCATCTTGGAATACCATGCCCTCGAAGCCTACTTGAGGCCATAAAGGGACGTCTTCAGTCGAAAAACCAAAGATGAGTCTTGCATAAATCCCTGGGGCTGCTCCATGTAGATCTCCTCAAAGAGATCACCATGAAGAAATGCATTCTTCACGTCCATCTAATGGAATTCCCATCCCTTGGTTTCCGCAATGGAAAGTGCTAACCGTATGGAATCCATCTTCTCTACTGGAGCGAAGGTCTCATCATAGTCAATACCATGAACCTGCTGAAAGCCTTTGGTGACAAGCCTGGCTTTGTATCTGCTAATCTGTCCATCCATTGCGCTCTTGGTCCTATAGACCCATATGCATCTGACAAGTTTCCTCCCAGAGGGAAGGGGAACTAGATCTGAAGTCCAAAGTCTAGTTCTCGAGGAGGGATTTGTACTTCTCCTGCATGGCGGATTCCCAAAAGGGATTTCTAGTAGCCTTGCCATAAGACTGCGGATATGAAGATTGAACCAAGAAAATATGGCTGGAGGGAAATGGTTCAGTGGCAGTGAGTGTAACACGAGGCTCCTCAAAATTAGATCAACTCCTCAGAATCAAATCAACTTGGGCCTCTACTCTGGCTCTGCAACTCCATCTGGATACTATGACTCTACATCTGACTATATTGAATCTGAATCTGAACTATCTGAGTCCTTTGAATCAGAACTCTCATCTGAAGAAGAGTTGGCATGTGCATGCTCATTATCTCAGACAGGTGGAAGAATGAAGGTGTATGCATGTGGCTGCTAAGGTGCATGTGAGACACTTTCCTTGAATTGGACACTTCACTCAATGATGAGTCATCTCAAGGAAATATCAATAAGCCTATATCACTTCACACCATCGGGGTATCCAAAAAAAATACACTCAGTGCTCTGTGGATCAAGTGCCTTCCTCTTTTCAGAGGGAATTTGGGCCCATGCATGTGAACCGAAAATGCGAAAGTGGGTCACTTATGGTTTGAGGCCACTCCAAGCCTCATAGGGGGTCTTATCCTTGACAGATATATGGGGAAATATGTTTTGGTGTATGTTGCACAATTAAATGTTTCGACCCATAGTCTCTATGGTAGTGACTTTTCATGCAACATGCAAGATGCCATCTCCTTTAGAGATCTATTTTTCTGCTCAACAGCTCCGTTTTGCTACGGAGTATAGGGAACTGTGTGTTGCAACTGAATCCCTACCTCATGGAAAATATTATGGATCTCATGATTTACATACTCTACCCCGTTATCAGTTTGAAGGACTTTGATCTTCTTTCCGGACTGTGTCTCAACCAGGGCTTTGAAATCTTTGAGGTGTTGAAAGACCTCGGATTTTTGCCTAAGAAAGTAGATCCAAGTAAAACGTGATAAATCATAAAAAAAAATGAGAAAAAACCTCACTTTTCTGATGGATGGATGCGGAAAAGGACCCATAAGGTCACTGTGGATCAGATCTAAAGATGCAGAGGCTCTTTGAGACTTTCCTTTGTCTAATTTCTCTTGAGGGTGTTTTCCAAGAACACATCCCTCACATACTCCCTTGGAGAAATGGATGTCTGGTAGACCATCAACCAATATTTTCTTGCTAATTTGTTGCATGTATCTGAAATTTAAATGTCCAAACCTTTCGTGCCATATCCTACTACTTTCATCAACATGAGTAAGTAGTAAAGCATAATCATGTTCAAGGAATTCAGAAAAATTATACAATCTAGACTGATGATTTACCTCACCGGTAGAAACCCTGGAGTTGGGTTGAATTTCATATATGTCCATAGAATTTGGTGTGAATATGACTTTCTTTCCGGTGCCAGAATTCTTCATCTGATACACGGAGAGAAGGTTGACAAAAAGTTTGGGAACATGCAACACATTCTTGAAGCTTCAGTGGGTGAGTTCAATCCTTCCGTTGCCAGTGACTTTGATAGAAGAGTTGTCCCCCATCAGAATAGGAGTACCTTTGCATGAATCCAATTAAGAATATACTGCTTTTTAGGCAGCCATGTGATGTGATGCTCCTGAATCTACGATCCAAGCACTGAGAGAGGTGTTGATGGAAATCAAGGCATGGCTAGAATTTCCTTTCTTGGAATTCAGATATTCTGGCTTCTTCTTCTTGCCACCCTCAGGGATGCGATCTCCAAGGTTGTTTTGCTGAAGTATTTGAGACATTAGATCTATTTTCTTTTGCAAGCATGCAGATTCTGGATGGAATCCTTTGTGACAGTACGAGCATTTCTCCCCTTTTCCCCTTTGGATCTAGAGGCATCGGTGAAGGGTTTTGTGTACCCTTCCTTCTTCGGTTGTGCATGATCTTTAATTTTATATTTATATTTATATTTATGATATTTGTGGCTGCGATCATGCACAGTGAGTGCATGCACCCTTGGGCCTTTGATTGTGCCCATGTTGATGATGTTGGTTTTCTCTTGTGTCAGGGATTCGATAAAGTCCTCAAGAGAAGGCATCTTCCAGGTGGCTCCAGAGATGAATATGACATAATGGAATGTGGATACAAATACAGAGAATTCATGACTAATATTGGAGAGAATGGTGAGAACCATTTGTTTCTCCTCCTTCGATTTATCAACCCCTTAAGATTTGAGTTGCGACAATAAATCCTTGAATTTTGTAAAGAAATATTGGATATTGTCGAAGCTTTTTGGATCTAATGTGAGAAGTTCCACCTCCATAATTTTCCCCTCATATCATCTAGTTTTCCAAACAGCCCTTCCGAGGTGGTCCAGGCTTCATTGGGAGTCTTACAGGAAGATATGTGAAAAAGGAGATCGAGAGAAATTAGACTGCAAATTGTTCCGAGTGCCTTATCCATGCGATTTAAGTACTTGGATTTTTCTATGGCTGATGTTGGTTCTATATCTGTATTCAAGGTTAACCTGTACAACCCTCTGGTTTGGAGATGTATGTCTATTTTATCCTTCCATGAAAAATAGTTGTAAGGTGTAAGAATGAATTCTTTTTGGAAATCCATCTTTCCGCTGTCTTCAATCTTTTGTACCTGCAAAATATTTTGGTGTAGATTTTTCTTAGCAGTCTGTTGACTCTGATACCATGAAAATGTGTTGAACTTGCACATAATATATCTAGCTATAAAATACTACACACATTTGTAGGGAGAAATTGAGAAATAAGAAGAAGGAGAGAAAGAATGAAAGAATTCCCATTAATTGTTGTGAATAATGAATAATTTACACACGATATACTCTGTATAACTCAATGAGTGCGCACTGGAGGAGAACCAATGCACCATAATGGTGGTCTAGAGTGATCTGGACACACACCAACAGTTACGGGAGTGAACTGCCACCTAGTCTAGTCTCTCAGGAAGTTACGGAAGTGAACTCCCACCTAGTTGAGTTAATTAGTCAACTAGTCGTCAGTTAACTAACTGAACAGAGTAGTGAGGAGTTAACTCAAGGAATCAAGGGTAATGCGCCAGTCTGGTGATGATCCCAAGGAAAGTGCGCATTTGTTGGTGATGATCCCAATGTTTCATGGTGAAAAAACCAATGCAACATATAAACTCAACTCAACTAGTCAAACTGAAGTGTCAACTGAAAGAGAATATTCTCCAGGTGAAATATTCTCCCCTAAAATATAGGAGACTGGATAATGACTAGTTATGACTAATAAACAAGAAAACCTTAGGAAAAATAAATCATAGGTGTGTGTGACGTAACTCCAACATTTTCATGTAGAGCTTATGGTAAAGTATGAATGGAGAAGAGGAGTGTGAGAAATAAAGTGTGTGGGTGAAAATGTGATATTATTATGCATACAATTTGAGGAGTGACAATTGAATATCATTCAAGGAGATACGATTAAACATTAGTGGAGATCGGATCTGGTGTTCTAACAAATAAATCTGGCATTCTAGCAATCAAAACTGGTAAAGGCAGATCTAAGGCAAAAGTAGAAGTAAGAAGATACGGTGAAGGCAGAGCGAAAGCAGAAGGAGTGAGTGTCGAGAAAATCTGACAAAAGAAGGAGTGAGTGTCGAGAAAATCTGACAAAAGAAGGAGTGAGTGTCGAGATGATTTGGAAAAATAAGAAGTAGTGAGTGCAGAACATATCTAGTGAAAGAAGAAGTAACGAGCGTAGAGAATATTTGGTGAATACATAAGCAACAAGAAGACTAGTGAAGAAAATTCAAATGAAGAACTTGTTGGTTGTGGAGCCTGATTATCTTCCTGATTTAGAGGTCTTTTACTTTCAGCCATGTTTATACCCCATGAAGTATTTACACCCCAGAAGTATGTACACTCTTCCACGCGGGGGAGTGCAGAGGGGGGGTACCCCCTCTGCGGGGTCCGGGGGGGTTGGGGGTGAAGCCCCCGAAGCAAAAATTGCCTTGTAAATGTATATTGTAATTTCATTGTAAATCTGGACCGTTCATTATAAGGTCGCAGATCTAACGATAGAGATTATGTTAGGGTTTTTTGCCCTAGAAGGGAACCCTCTTTTATGAGGGAAATGTATTGTGGCTATGTATGGTGGTGAGTATTGTATTATGAGAGAGGAGACTGTGAGAGAAAGAAGACGAAGTTACAACGGGTTTTGTTGTAGGTTGTATCCCTTCATTTTGCTGGATAATAATAAAGAAAGGACCTGACAATTTCTCTGGTGGACTTAGCCCACACTGGGTGAACCACGTAAATCTGTGTCTCTCTTGTATTGTGTATCTTCTGTGTTTTGTT
>ML783383.1:730788-741465 GCA_009831015.1 Picea engelmannii | reverse complement strand
TTTGTTGTAGGTTGTATCCCTTCATTTTGCTGGATAATAATAAAGAAAGGACCTGACAATTTCTCTGGTGGACTTAGCCCACACTGGGTGAACCACGTAAATCTGTGTCTCTCTTGTATTGTGTATCTTCTGTGTTTTGTTTCTGCATTTGTTTTATTTTATTGCTCCGCGGTCCTGTTTTTCTAACAGAACTTGTAAGTAGGTTGGTGCCTACATAACAAATAGTTGCGGGGATTGATGTCTCATGTAGGTCGGTGACTACAAAAAATAGAGGGGATTGGTGTATCATGTAGGTCGGTGCCTACAAACAGAAGAGGGCATCTGTGTCTCTTGTAGGCCGATGACTACAAAAATAAATGGGGATTGGAGTCTCCAGTAGGTTGGTTCCTACAAACATTTGTAACTGTAGGTTGGTGCCTACAAATTAATAAAAATAAGTTTTTTGGGTTTTCTCCCAAAAGGGTTTCCACGTTAAACATTGTGTCTTTTGGTTGTTACATTTATGTGGTTTCTTCATTATGGTTTATGAATTTTAAAAAGAAAAATATAGCCTTATACTGATTCGCCTCCCAACCTCTCTGTATGAGTGTGTGCTCAACACTTCTTATGTGCCTCATTTTTGTAGTCACATCTATGTGTCACTCATCAAGTTTTTCTAAATGAATGAGGCGTTCTTCTAAGGTGGTTGTATCAGGAAGAATCTCAATGGAAATATTAAGTGAGGAAACCGCATATTCAACCAAGAGAACTGCTTCCACCCTGTGAATGAGTTGGAAAGGTGTGAAACCTCTGGCAATATTTATAGATGTTCGATATTCCCAGAGTGCTAGGAAAAGCATTAAATTTCAGTTAAACTTATTCACGTTAACCATTTGTTGGAGGATGGTTTTTAAGGACTTATTGACTACCTCAACTTGACCATTATCATGTGATTAGTAAGGTGATTAATGTTCCTATCAAAACCCCAACTTAGATGTTAATTCAAACATCATTTCTTTTGGAAGTGATTGCCATTTTCAATGATAATATCCCAAGGTACACCAAAATTGGATATAACTTGGTTGAATATAAAGAATGGTTCCATATTATCATCATTTGAGAACTTTGGAATGGCCTCAAGCTACTTGGTGAAGTAGTAAATGGTCATGATAATGTACTTGTGCCACCTAGTCAAAGTTGGGTGATATGTCATAAAATTAACTCCCCATTTGGTGAAAGGGATAATGATGATAATGAGATAGAGTGGAGCTGGTGCCCATGCATCATTTTTTAGAAAACTTGGCACATATGACATTTCTTAACTGCTTCAATGCAATCCTTAAAGATCGATGGCCAAAAATATCTTGTGCACAATATTTTTTTGGTTATTTCCAATGCAGAGAGGTGACATCCATAGAATCCACTATGACAATCATTTGGGACTTTCTTAGCTTCCTCATGAATCAATAAACAAAGAAAAATATGATCCACTCCTCGATAATACAAAGTGTCATCGATGATGAGGTAGTTCTTTGCATGATGGAAAACATGACACCACTTGTCACAAGATAATTCAAGTGGGAACATTTGATTCTAGAGATATACAAGTATTTCTCCATACCAAGGTTTGCTCAAGGTGATGTGGAATAAATTCTCATTCGGGAATAAGTCAGTTTTGGTGTGATCCTAACCATCCTGAGGTAGCTCTGACATTAATCAGTTAAAGCCAAATATTCTTTTGATTTGGAAAATGTAAATTCCAAATCGAACTCTTGCAAAATCACTATCCATTTGTTATACTTGCCTTTGATGATTTGTCTAGTTAAGAAAAATTGGAAAGGATTTGTATCCTTTATCACAATGGTTTTCCAAATAAGTATGTAATATCATAGCCACTAGACAACATGGATTGCTTCCAGGGCCAATATTTCAACATGGGAGAACCTTAACTCAAGTATGACGAGACTCCTACTTAGGTAGTACACCACATGATCCTAGTGAAAATCATATTCCTAAACCAATACCATCCCAATGGTTGTTTAAAATGACACAAGGTATAGTAATAAATCTCTATTGTAGTCCAACGGATTTAGTAGGGGGAAGACACAAGTGATTTTTTCAAATCATCAAATGGTCTTTGTACAAAATCATCCCATATAAATGGGATCCCTTTATTTAATAGGAACATGAACCCTTTGGTGACCTTAGTATAATTTGCAATGAACCTTCACAAGAAGTTAGTATTTCCTTGAAGGTTCTATAACTAGTGCATATTTCACGGGGGAGGCAATTGAACTATTGCATCAACCTTTAGCAGATCAACCATGATTTCCTTATTGGACATGATGAAACCTAGTAATCTTCATGATGTGACATAAAATATGCATTGACATGGATTCAACCTAATCTTATAATAATGACATAGATTTAACATTACACAAAGGTCAGTGAGATGATTTGTCCTCTTGCACAAGTGAGAGGCCAAATCATCAAGGTATGCATTGATGATGTGTTTGATTTCAAGAAATGAATATGGAATAGTTCGATGGAAGGTGGTTCGAACATTTTTAAGGTCAAATGGATTTTTTCGGTAAGAAAAATTACTCCAAGGACAAATTAATGCAATCTTGTGTTGATCCTTGGGCCAGATCTGAATCTAGTTATAGCCGAAAAATCCATCCATGAATGAGAATATTTCACTTTTGGCACACTCATTGATAATATAATCAATGAAAGGGGTAGGATAGTTGTCTTTCAGACAAGCCTTCTTAAGATCTCAAAAATCCATGCATACATGAGTGGTCCCTTGTTTCTTGTCAACAAGCACAGGGTTGGACACCCACTCAGTTAAGGGAACCGGGTAAATGAAACCATCTTTAAGCAACTTCTCTACCTCTTCCTTAATGACAACAACCTTCCTAGGGTTGATGGGTCGTAACTTCTACCAAATAGGTTTCACATATTCATACATTTAATATCATGATCGATTGTCCTCGGGTCAAGCTAGTCATTTCCTCATAAGTCTAGGAAAAAATATTGTGGAATTCTTTGAACAAGGTAGTATAGTTTTGAATCTCTTCCAAAGAACAATTTGCTCAATCAACACATTTTCCATGATTTCAGGATTCCTGTATATGTTTATTGGCATGGTTTTAGATATGTTTTTCATGTTCCATTCGGCATACACATCATGTATCTTTATGGGGTTCACATACTAACCATCTAATCTAGGCATGATGATACTAAAATATTCATTCTCCACTTTATTTAACTTGGGAATAAAGTATGAGCAATAATACATATCCTCCCAAGGCTTCTCGGTGCCATTCATGGCCTCTAGGATGACTTTGTCAGAAGGAAAAACCATATCTAAGGAATCCATGGTAAGGGTAGAGTTGGAGGTTGACATGGGAAAATTGAATTGATCCAATTCCTTTGTTGAAGGAGAAACACGATCAACATCTGCTAAGGCTCTTTGGATGACCTGAGAGGAAAATTCTACCACAGGAAATGGAATAGAAACCCCTGTGTGTCTATTTTCCTTTGATGAAACATAAGGTTCCGGTAAAGTCCATGGGTCTTCAAAATATGATGTTTTGAGGAAATTTGTTGTAGTTGTGGTTCTGGTAGCAATTGATGAAACCACATACACAGGGGGAAAATATGTGTAAGATATGGGTGGTGGGAGATTAAAAGTTACCATAAGATCAAGGTACATCCCCACACCCACATTTTCACACACCCTCATGTATTATCAATCAATGCAACATTGGGTCCCAAATTTGCACTCAGATTAGGTCTACAGAAAGAAAATTGATCAATAGTAACGATCCTCCCTTCATTGGGGAAATAGATCAACCATAAAACCATTGTGACCATAGTTGTCATGGCATATTCCCAATTGTGACCCAAGAGGAGATTGTAATCTAAGGGAGCATCGACAACCTCAATGTCTATGGACATAGTTTTCCCCCCTAGCTAAACGAGGAATGAAGGAATAATTTCACGAGGCCTAAAAGAATGCCCATCAAAGGATTTCAACATTATCGGTGATGAGATAATCTCAGGGGATCCTAGGGCTCACCAACATGAAAATGAAGTGATGCATGTAGAATCCCATTCATCCACCATTGTCCTGAAAAATATGTGTTCCATGTGACAAGACTTCTATCTCGAAAGTGACATAATGGGGCAATCACGGTTTTAGGTTGTCAGGGTCAAATTTATTAATTAAGATTCATTGAAATCAAAGGCATCGGTTCCTCATAGTAATTCCTTATGTTGCAAAGGGAATTATTGGATAACCTTCAAGGCATACATTCCAAAAGGATGTTGGGATAAATCTTCAACTATGTTGTAGTTTTGAGCAACCCTAGCATTGGGATTATGTGTCGGCCATTTTAAAATGAATTTGGGGAGGCACAAAATTGCAGCAATTGTTGGATTCTCAATTTGTAGAGGGTTTTTCATTGTTGACACCGATGCATATTTTACTTAAGCATTAGTTTTGGGAGAATCATAATTACGATCTTGATTCTAGATGTTAACATCTCGTTCACACATGAAAACATTTGAGATGTTGGCCCCTTGCTGAGGGGCTCCCTGATTTCCCCCTCGTGGAGGTGTAGGGTTGTTTATAACTTGAGAAACCATATGTTGGCCTTGAGGAGGGAAGGGGTTAGTCAACATGACAGGTTGTTGATGGGTATCTCATTGTGCCAAAATCCATTGGGCCTCCTCTAGTTTGGGGCATTGATGGGTTAGATGGTATTCCTTGCAGAGATTGCAGGGAAACTTGACCTTCTTATTTTCTTTTTTGCCCCATCCATCATTTTTATTATTCACATTATTTACCACAACCCCCTTATTAATATTGTTCTTCTTCTTTCCTCCGATTTTTTGGTTACCCTTGGGGTTATATGTTTGAATTTTATGGACATTGGAGGATTGAAGGGGGGAAGAGGTATAAGTAGTACATTGCCGAGTCGTGGGAAAATGTAAATACATCTATCTCATTTGGTTTGTCGCGTAACTTGTTGTGTCATTCTACATGGAACCAATCATACCATCGACATGTGGTCAAGGCTTTGGTTTCATGGGGTCAGTGTCTGACCACGATGCATTGAGTAGAATCTCATAGAGAACCTTCGATTGTGAATATATAAAATCCATATGTAGGGCTCTAAATATGGTCTATTCCTAAATTGTGACTCATGGAAGGGTGACATCCTTTGATATATATGGAAATAGGGACCTCAGAAACCATTCTAATAAAAATTCTTGAGGGATATGAGCTTTGATCATCTGACGCCTTCTCTTCCACTCCTAGATGTGGTCAGATATATGCGTGGAATTGTTTTGTTGGAATGTAGAAAAAATCTTAGTCCCAATGTCATATCGAAAAAGAAACTGAAAATGGTTTAAGAATTTCAAAGCTAAGGCATCAAAGGTGATAAATGAAGCTAGTGTGATATCGATATACCACTTCACCACTAGTCCAATTAGGGTACATTGAAATATTCTGAGCCTAATGGAATAATCCATCAAGGAGTTCAAGGAACATAAAAAAAGGAAATTCATCACATGATTCCCTAGATCCTCTCCAACCTTTCCTTCAAACTTGAGAATGTCTGAGGGAATTTTGGTGGGAAGCAGGGACCATTTCAGATCATGCAACACTACATCATTCATGACCTTCATCGAATCTAGAAGATTCAATGTTGCTAAGAATGGAAGTCTCCTTTGAGTAACTGAATTCCAACATCGGGGGTTTTCCTCATCATTTGATTGGTACTCAAAAGAATTTTCTGGTGCATATCTAGTGCTAGGCACTAAAGGAGAATTTGTTTGATATCCAAGATTTTGAGAGGAGTAAGGGGGAACCTAGATAAAAAAAGGAAGTACATTGTACATCAGATTTCCAAATCCCTAGAACGTGTTTCTCCCTATCGACATTCTAGAATAAGGGAAGTATCCACTCATTTGATTTCCAAATCCTTAGGAGGGATTTCTCCCTATTAGCATCCCTAATGATGGAAAATCCACCCATGGGTTTTCCAAATCCATGGAAGGAATTATTCCCTATGTGCATCTCGTAAGATGGAAATTCTCCACTTCCTAGGGTAGGAATAGATGTAGGGATGTGTCCCCTCCAAACAGGAAGGTAGGGAGAGGAGTTTATGAACTCCTTGTAGACATGTTGGAATTAGCGAATACTGAGGGTACGATTTCTGAGACATTCAACATCCAAAAATAAAAGGCACCCCCGAAATACGACTTAGAGGGTTGGGTTCCCATACCATTGTTGGGAGAGGAAACATGGGGGAAAATTCCTCCATTCGAAGCTATTGAGGTGGGTGGGATTGTTATATAAAAATCCCCCTGCGGATAGGTGGATTCCCTCTTGGATCCTAAATCTCTAAGATCAAGACAAAAAGGTGCTAACTTTGGTTACTGACATCCCTTTAAACCTAGCTAAACTAATCTATAGAGAAGAGGAAGAATATGTACCTTTTTACGATGTTTGTCCTCGCCCAATTCCAAGTTGAGCTTTGATCCACAAGCTCTTCAACAGGTCCCACAATCCAATCAAATAAAAAGCATGCTTTCTATTCGACTACGATTAGTTTGAAACTAGATCTATCCATGAAAGACAAGTTCATGTAGGCATACATAATCTTGAAGGAAACAGGCCAAGAAAATGTATTAATGAGAACTCAATAGAGATACTTACAGAAATTTGATGCGGATGCATCAATATCACCAATCTCTCCACGTCCAACCCCTTGCTCAAATGATCCACAAAAAAAATGACTATGCTTCACTGATTATCTCCCTTATGACATCATAATTTTGATGCCTTAAATGTCTCCCCCTTTCACCATGAGGAGGCCTCCTCATATAGGCTTGGAGGGGCCTAACCACCTTAGAGATTCTTAGGATAGGTTGAGTATATTTATCCATCAGTTGTGGATCCTCCATAAGATCCATCCTTGACCTCATATTTGAATCAAACTAACTCCAGAGATGAGGGGGATTTTTCCCTAATTTTCCTCAATAGCCCAAGATTTCCTCAAACAACCCAACACTCCCTAGAATGGGGCACAAAGTGTTGCAACACTCCCCCAAAGGAGGGAAAGGAGTGAAGACACTCCTTTACAATGGTTAGGGGAGCGCTGCTCTTCAAAAATGACTTTTAAGTGGTCTTTTTCATGGTAAAATCTTTGTACTCTTTGTCATGTGATTTCTCTTTCTTAAACCAGTCTTTGAGGGTGTCTTTGAAGTGTCCTTGTGATGTCATTTGAGACACAACATAGGCAATATGAATGTATGATGTCTATGACACGTGTGACACTTGTAATGATGACAATAGGTCATCATTGAAATGAGTAATTTTGATGTGTAACAGATTGACCCCCCAAAGTGAGAAGTTAGAAGATAGAAACTAATGACTGAAGTACTTTGTAGAATTTTTTGAGCAAGGGTATGGACTTGGAGAACCTGGTAGAAGCTTCACACAACCATCAAACAAACATTATGACATGTTTCAAACCCAAGGTGGGCATACCTATGCTTGAGTGATAAAGACTTTCAAGTATGTCCGCCATAAGACACACTGCGGATCCATAATTATATTGACAAAAAGGTATAGCCACCAAAGATACAATGTGGATCTATACTTCCATGACATGAACTAATCGTAGCCATGGAAAATAAACAGTGGATCTATGAGATGACAAGACATAGCCACGAACCAATACAAAGTGGATCTATGTGACAATATGTGTGTCAATATTCAAGAGAAACTCCGTCCCAACCTAGGAAAAGTGCATAATGGAGTGATTACTCAACCTAGGGTATTCCTACCGATCTCGATGTAGTACTAATCTAACCATGCGAATAGAATTCCTGATGTTGAACATGGCAGAAACCACTTGATTACCGGTCGATGAGGTAAACTGTTAACAAGTGCGAGGGAAATCACCATTGATGTCAATGATTCCCAAGGTACCCTAGTACATTCCAACGAATGTGACTAAGTGATATGAATTCGAACATCCATGGAATCATCCGATCATAGGTCAATGATGTAAACCCACTGTCGGAAGTGAGGAGGCCTGCCATTGAGGGATGCAGGTCCCAAGGTACTAACTGGTTTCTATGTCTATTTCCTAGATAATGTGTTGAAGTCGACAAGAATAGACTCGTCGAAGGAGGGCCTTGATGTATCCCCCATCAACGACATGAAACTGACATAGAGATGTAAATTGGTGGATCAAATGAACATGGAATGACATGGGTATTGAAACAGGAAATTTGTGATGGATGACTCTCAAGGAGGATACTTCCCTTGAACACTGAGGCACAACAGAAGAAACATGACATGGACCAAAACATGATAATGTAGTGGATACTGTGAATTTCGTTGGGTGACCCAAAGGAGTGAAGAAACTCGGAGGATTGGTTCAGTGTAGAGGTTCAGCGGATTAAAATGTATGCAAAGACAAAGTGTCGTGTTCAAGGGCGACTGTAAGAGTGACTTGTGATGTTTTCAAAAACTGCTTGGCTTGCTTCCTTCAAAATCCCCCCCCCATCCAGATGGATGAGTACCTATTTTTTAATTTAACGAGCTCGAGGAGGATAACACATGCTCGATATAAATCATCTTCGGTAAGTCCCTCTTCCTTTGTTTAACGAACTGGAAAAACTAAGGGTTCGGTCCCGTATGGGCCCTTCAATGTATATTTTTAACGAGTCCAGAGAAGGTAAACTCGGTGATTTTTCATGTTTAGAGAGTCTAAAAAGAACTTAAAGACGACTCCAATGTTGTCCTTTTTTGTAATGTTAGTCTTGCGAGGCCAAAAAAGAGATAAATTATCACTCGAAAGACACCCTTTCAAACCTTTTAACGAGTGGGAAAGGAAGCAAGATCACTTGGAAATATTTTCGTGTTTAGAGAGTCTGAAAAGAGATTAAAGATGAATCCAGGGGGTTCCTTTTTTGTATAACCTTTACGAGTAAAAAAAAGTGATAAAAGTATACTTGGTTACATTCTCATGTATTTACGAGCACGAGAAAGAACAAAGACTAAGCTCGTTATTGGTTTCATTTTTACATAAGCTTGAAACAAAATTAAAGTATGCTTGTAAATTCCCAACATAAAGTCCAAAGGTTGGGACACCCATGGATGGTTGGTACTATGCCCCCAACTTGAAAAGTTAGTGGCTTAACTCCAAAATGATAATCAAGGCTGGAGACATGCCCCCCCCCCCCCANTTCAATACTAGATGGAGAAAAATGATACATGTGGATGAAATGAAGGTTAAAAAATGAGACCTAACGAAAGACTCGACCCGACATCTAAGAGATATAGAAAAAGACTCGACCTGATGGGAGAGGTGACTATTTCATTTTTTAACGAGCTTGACACAGGAAAAATGACTATGCTCAAGGATCTGGGTTTAATCCCCAGATTTCTGTTTCATTTTTTAATGAGTTTGCTACAGAGAGGAAAACTATGCTCATAGCCTCTGTTTTAGTTTTTTAATGAGCTTTCTACAGAGAGGAAAAATATGCTCAAATCGTCTATTCCATTTTTTAACGAGCTTTCCATAGAGAAGAAAAAATATTCTCATAACCTCTATTTCATTTTTTAATGAGATTTCCACAGAGAAGAAAACTATGCTCGTGATCTCTCCTTGATCATGGCTTCCAAGAGGATAACGCTTTGGAAGGACACCATGTCAAGGGACAAAACTCAATCATGGATTCAAAGAGATCTTCACTAGATGGAAGAATAATTCTCTAGAAGGAACACATGTTGAGGGTCACGTCAGGGGCAAGGAGATCAGGCTCCAATAGCACTACCAAAGAGATCACCATGTCAACTACCAGATCTAAGTCATTGGAATTTGAATTCATGGGAGACAATGCCACATAATTGACATGTAGCATGGGTGATACCGATTGCATATAAGACCCATTTAGGGAGGTCATTGGATTGGTAATCAAGTTAGGACCAACGCATGAAGGTTGATCAATAGCCACAATTCTTCCATCGTGAGGAAAATATATCAGACGAAAAAAATGGACATAATAGCTTTCATGGCATAGACATAATCTCGCCCAAGGAGTAAATCGAAATCCAAGGGGTCTTGGACTACCATAACATCAATAAAGACAATTTTCCCTCCCAAAGTGACGGGAAACTGGGGAAGGATCTCTAAAGGGTGATTGGTTCTTCTATTAAAAGGGAACAAAGTCTGGGTAACCAGCACAAGCTAAGGATAACCCAAATCTTGCCAAGCAATAGAGGAAAAAATACTAACAGATGAACCTTCATCTATCAGCACATGAGGAACTTCCATACCACAAACCTGTATTGTAATCTTGAAAGGAATGTGAGAGGGAAGACGAGGTCCAGTTAGCACACCCCAATAAAAAATGATGGCCTCATTACTTGAGGGGGTCTCGAGGGAGAAGGAGGAATGCCCCCCAACACGGTAGATTCTGTATCAATGGGAAAAACTGTTGATTAAGGTTGGTTGTCATTGATTTCAACCCTTGAAGAAAGCCCCGTAGCACAAAGGTTTGGGTAATGGACCCAATATTTTTTGATGTAAATATGACTCATTATTGTTTTTTCATGGTTGATAAGAAGTAAATATGGATGAACTCCAAAGTGGTCCCCTTATGGTG
>ML783383.1:688535-715060 GCA_009831015.1 Picea engelmannii | reverse complement strand
TGGTACAGGTTGATTACAGGTTGGTGCATGGTTGATGCACTTGTTTATGGTATAGGTTGATTACAGGTTGAGGTACAGGTTGATGCATGGTTGATGCATGGTTCATATTTTTTGGTAGAGGTTTATAGTGGTATATCTCACAGTGATAGTGTGATAGTGGTTCCATCATTCTACTTCTACTTCAGGGTGGCAGGACGAGGCAAGGATAGGTGGTTGTAGCCACCTTCCAATTGTAGCCAGAGAACGTTGGGGGTTGTAGCCTCCTTCTGGTTGTAGTCGGAGAACATTGGGTGTTGTAGCCTCCTTCTGGTTGTAGCCAGAGAATTGGGGAGTTGGATCTTCCCTCAGGTTGTAGCCTAAGAAACTAGGGGGTTGGAGCCTCCTTCCAGTTGCAGCTGGAAAACAAAGGAAGTTGGTGCTTCCAATGAATGTAATTCTTCAATACATATAAGAAAAAGCATTTTGTGGTTTTCTCCCGATTTGGGTTTCCACGTAAAACATTGGTGTACTGTGTATGTGCTTGATTTTTTATTTCTTACTGCTCATTATTGGATAATAATCCTACATTGATATAACATTTGAAGAAAAAGGATTATAATTATGCTATTACTGATTCACACCCCCTCTTAGTAATCCAAGAAAAACGTGGGCAGAATCGGGTTTACTCTCTAGCGGGAGAGTAGGATTGATCTATAACGACATCAAATCGACCACTTGGGTTTCATTCTCCAAGGGGATAATGGGGTCAATAGGTGGAAAGAGATCGACCGCTTGGGTTGCACTCTCTAATGGGAGAGAGGGATCGACCGAAGATGGGATCGAATCAACCACTTTGTCAACTAGTTCAACTAAGGACATGACTAGATTGACGACATGATCAATCAGACTGATCGATGAAGGGACCAGAGAAACCACTTTGGAACTCATCATAGGAGCAGTGGGATTGACCACATTGGCACTCTTTAGATGAAGGGTGGGACTGGATCAGTCACTTGGGTTTCGCTTTTCAGATGAAGAGTGGGGCTGATCGATGACAGAACTGGATCAACTACTTTGGTTAGTGGTTCAACCGAGGATGAAACTAGATTGACCACTTGATCAACCAGACTAACCAGGGATGGAACCGGATTGACCATTCCATCAACTAATTATAGGTTGGGGGAAATCTTACGATAACCTGCTGGGAGTTGAAGCTTTTCCAAAAGAGAAGAAGCCTCGTCCATATGAGGACAAAGGTGAGAATAATGATCACCTTCGCATAACATACAAGGAAATTTGACAATTGTCTTCTTCTTACCAACCTTAACGTCACTAGTTGACGGGGTGTCACCAACATGTATAGCAGGGGACGATGACGTGGAGGACCACATTTCGAAGACCTTGGGAAGACCAGGGCAATTCCTTAGAAAGTGGTCACCCTTAGAAAGACTGCAAGGGAATTTGGGTTTCAGATTCTTCATTTTAATCTTGTTGACCTCATCAACACTCCCAGTACTACTAACAGTAGTTGGTTGCTTGGATCCAACATCTGATGTAGTTGGAGGCTTGGTCCTTTTCGAGTTCTTCTTCTTCTTCTCTTTCCATTTCTTCTTCTTCTTATCAACCTGGTTACTCACTTTAGAGTTTTCACTAGGTGAAAAAGGAGAAAGGGAAGGAGACTTAATGGGTGAAGAAGGAGAAAATTCAACATGAGGTTGATGTGTGGGTGGTGTACTTACATATGAAGCATTAGGTGCAGCTGAAGCATTGGGAAGATTCAATATCACCGGAGCGGGGAACAACCAAATCGGTAATCCGATGGTCAGTCCTGGAAGACTCAGTGTGGCAATGCATGGAGGACCAATGTTTCCAAAAGAAGGAAAGGTGAAAGGCTTCCCAGGACAAGGGGTTCCTCCATTGCTACTCCCAAGAGTTGATTACATTAACACTAACTCGACCTAAGTTCCACTAACTAAAACAAACAACACACACTACTGATTTGAGAAGAAAACAATCAAACAAACCTTCCCACAATGAAACTACTAGTTGGTGATGAAACAAAACATTGTGAGATTAATATAGGAATGGGCTGGGATAGAGCGGGTGGATCAGTTACATCCGTGACCTGCTTAACGAACTTACGCCTTGGTGAAAGCTTCCACGTAGTAATTGTGGATTTACCCTCCAAGGAGCCCGAGTGAGTTTGACCAACGTTTGTTCCAGGTACAATGAGACTTCCCTTCACCGTCGTCTTGTGTAAGACCCTGAATATTATGGCTACTAAGGTCACCAACTCATAGTCAGCCCCTGGGTGGGTACAATCAATATTCCAGTTTGAATGTATGGGAAGGATAACAAGTCTGAAATCCTTCGAGAGAAGCGAGGACAAGTGGACTGGTAGAACTCTAGAGGACCCCGAATAGATTCGGAGTTCACGAAGCACCGAGACCAAATGAAGACAGTTGAAACTCAAGAAGAACCCCCAATATACGATCTGACTACTACAAATGGTTAAACCACGAAGGGATAATCTTCATAACTCTCCCGAAATCGACCTCATGTGTAACCCCTGTGTGAGAGGGGGGTCCCAGTAAGCTTATACAAAAATTGTATTTTCTCTCCCTATCGCAAGATGCTAAGTTTGTTTGAGAACTTTGGAAAGTTATCCTTTCAACTTATTCCAAAGCCCTACACCTTAAGCTAATGTAGGTTTGTTAGCAGAAAATGTAAAAATGTCTAATAAATTTTATTTGAGCGCTTGATTTTATGGTTTTTGTTTACTCAAGAGGAAAATGGAGTGGACTAAATGATGTTTTGATCGACTCTAAACAATGCAAAGTAATGAGAATGCAAATATTTCACTTCGATGAAAGATATATTACGAGAAGGAGAAAACTTTTATCATTCCCAAATGCATAATGTCCCAACCTTTTTATTAAACTCATCAATGTAAATATCTTCAAGAAATGAGTCAAAGAGACTGTACACCAATACACGATTCTCCCCCCCCGACCATGAGGGGGAATTTTTTTAAGATTTTAAGACTAAAGAATGCCAAAAATGGTGCAATTTTTCTACTTCAAATGCAAACTGGTTTCACTACCCAAAAGAAAGAATTCATCTATATTCTTTGCTTGATTCTAATGTATAAATAAATCAAATAGAAATCCTTCAATGCTCCACAACTTTCAATCAGAAGAAAGAGTCATATGCAGATGCAAAAGACACAAAGAGACAAAGGTTTCAAACAAAACATGCACTCAAAGCAATGAGAAATGAAAGAAAACAAGTAGAAACTTGTTCTAACAAGAACTCAATCAAGGATTCAAAAATTGGCAAACATTCAAGGAGTACAAGAAGATGCAAAGAAGAATCCAAGAAAAGACAAAGAGAAAGAGAAATCACTCAAATTGTCCCTACAAAACAAGAAGCTAGAAAGGGAAATTTCACATTTTAGAACACGTTTCAAGCTCCAATCAAGACAATAAGGGGTGATAAGCACAAAATATCAACCTAAATAAATACAAAAACCAATCACAAAGTCTGGGTAAATACTTCCACAAAACAAGTTGAGAAAATCTGAGCAGAAAAGGGCAAAAATCCTCCAAAAATGAGACCAACAGTCCCTGTCTCAAGGGTAGAGAGTGCTGCAGTGATACCTAAAACACTTTAGGGGAGTTCTAGTGCTCTGATATGGCCTACAGGGGGGCGTTGATCCACCCAAAAATTCAAAAAATAGTAAAACAAAATGAAGAAAAACTCACCCAGAATGCATAAATATTGGTGAAATTGCTAGTGAAGGTAGGAGAAGGCTAATGGATGATGAAAAAATAGTAAAAGTGATATGAAAGGTGGGATAATATAAGTAAATACAAGAGTAATTTCTTGGGAAAAATTACCTCAAATATCAAATGGAATAGTGGATAGTGGATAGATCTTTGAATTTCCTTACAACAACTTTCATTTAATCAGATAAATGAAAAAAGCAGTAGATCGACTCCAAATATCAAAGAAGAAGAATGACTCAAAGTAAGGAAGGAAGAGGTCAAAAATCCAAAAAAACATCATCATATCTTAGAAATAAAAATGTTGGAGGCTTAAAACAAGGACACACTGAGATGGTAATAACCCTAAGCAGATGAAAAAGAAAAAACTAGACTCAGAGATCAACTCCCAAAAAGGTTTTTAGCAGAAAAAGACCAGTGCTCTAGTGTCAAGGGTACCAAAGCGTTGCAACACTCTATGGGATCCTGCAAGGGAGTTCTAGTGCTCTGGTTGTAGAGGTAGGGGAGCGTTAGCCTCTTAGAAGAACAAAAAATGGCCCAGAACTCAAAAAGCTCAAGAAAATCCAAAAAATCAGTGTGTATGGGATGAATCCAAGAGCCAACAACACATCTAAGAATCAGATACACAGCATGAATAAGATATAAAATGAGAAAAGGACAAAAACAAGACCAAGGAAGGAAACCAAAACTGAAATCTTTGTTCCCCAGTGGAGTCACCAATTATCTGTTACAGGAAAATCCCCCTACAGACAGGTGGATTCCCTCTTGGATCCTAAATCTCTAAGATCAAGACAAAAAGGTGCTAACTTTGGTCACTAACATCCCTTTAAACCTATATAAACTAATATATAGAGAAGAGAAAGAATATGTACCTCTTTACGATGTTTTTCCTCGCCCAGTTCCAAGTTGAGCTATGATCCACAAGCTCTTCAACATGTCCTGCAATCCAATCAAAGACAAAGCATGCTTCCTATTCTACTACGATTAGTTTGAAACTAGATCTATCCATTAAAGATAAGTTCATGTAGGCATACACAATATTGAAGGAAACAGGCCAAGCATATGTATTAATGATAACTCAATAGAGATACTTACAGAACTTTGATGCAGATACATCAGCCTCACCAAGCTCTCCTTGTCCAACCCCTTGCTCAAATGATCCACAAACAAAATGACTATGCTTCACTGATTATCTCCCTTATGAGATCATAAGTTTGATGCCTTCAATGTCTCACCCTTTCACCATGAGGAGGCCTCCTCATATAGGCTTGGAGGGGCCTAACCACCTTAGAGATTCTTGGGATAGGTTGAGGATCTTTCTCCATCAGTTGTGGATCCTCCCTAAGATCCAGCCTTGACCTCAGATTCGAATCAAACTAACTCGAGAGATGAGGGGGATTTTTCCCTGATTTTCCTCAACAACCCAAGATTTCCTCAAAAAACCCAGCACTCCCCCAGATTGGGGCACAGAGTGTTGCAACGCTCCCCCAAAGGAGGGAAAGGAGCGTTAACACTCCTTGACAGTGGGTAGGGGAGAGCTACTCTTCAAAAATGACTTTTAAGTGGTCTTTTTCATGGTAAAAGATTTGTACTCTTTTTCATGTGATTTCTCTTTCTCAAACCAGTATTTGAAGTGTCCTTCTGATGTCGTTTGAGACACGACATATGCAAGATGACCATATGATGTCTACGACACTTGCGACACTTGTAATGATGACAATAGGTCATCATTGAAATGAGTAATTTTGATGTGTAATAGGGATTGTACTTGATATACGGGTAGTCGAGATAGGAGGAATGACTTCTCCACTAGAGATAGTTGATGTGGGGTATGAGTGCCCCGTAATTCTGAGGTATCTGCAGTGTTGTCCATCCTAGACCATTGAAGAAAATTGTTTGACATGCGACTCAGATTCTCAAAAGTATGAGCATGAAAATGAATAGGGATAGGAGGATAAATGAGGGGATGGTTAAAATTTGATGGAGTGGATTAGTGAGATCCTCAAACTCAATGGGACCTGTTATAGTGCAAGTTGTAGGTTGTGCAAATCCCTACTGAACCACAAAGAAAGAGCTACAACTTGGGAATCCTACACCCAATGTCACCCTGATGTAGGTCCCGCACTTCAAGGGTGACTAGGTCACTCTAGGGAGGTGATCCTGGTGACCCTAGGGGGATTGAGATGGAGATGGAGGAAAATGGAACTGAATCCCCTAGAGTTCAATTCTAAGAGGAATAAAATGTGGGGAGAGATTCCTTTCAAGTCAAGTAATTTCTGCCCCACAGGTATAGTACTTTTCTGGATGATTGTACCTTCCTGACACACAAGAAAAAACACTTTGCAATGATATATGTTAGTTGGATCAGAAAGTTAATATTGTTGTCCCTAATTTGCAGGAATAGATATTAGTATATATCAGCAAGTAAATGGTACTATAAGTTTCTCAATAAGTGCTAGAGATCAAGTAGAAAATACAAGAGAAAGACTAGCTAAACCCAAGATGAAAAACCAATATTCTAGCACAAAATATAAGGCTGTTGCAAATAATTTCCTTCAACAAATTATATCAGCCTTATGGCTGTAAAATTCAATGTATTACAAAATTAAAATCAGCCACTGAAATCCTATCAAACTTTTCCAAAAAGTGCGCTAGGTCAAGGAGAGTAAGTGTGCAAACTTTGAGCAAAATCCAATGGTTGATAAGAGAGTTATTCAAGAAAATGAGTTAGGGTTTATGCAGCCCTAATGGCTGAAGATTCAATTTTGTAATAGACAAAATAAGTACTCCCTTGATGGGGACTCCCTAGTGGCTATAAGTTTCCCAAGGCACAAGAAGTACATTCTACTTAGCAAGAAGTAAAAATGACCAAAATTCACATTTCCCAATGCAATATTTTATTTTTCCAATGCAAAAAAAGAGTATGACTAGTGCCTTTACTATTGGTTTAATGGAGTCAAATAAACAAGAGCTATAGAAGATACCTCCTTGGGGGTTTAATCCCTTTCACTTCCCAAGGCAAGTTTCTCTAGCTAGGGCGTAAGCTAAGAGGGTGTATGCCCTTATACATCTCTTAGAAAACCCTTGTATAATCAATGAGATGAAGAAAAAATGATGAATACTATGGTGGGGGTGTATTCATTTATACTTCCCACCTATATCTTAGCATAAGAATACTTGACTTGAAAAAATGATAGCATAATAGTAGAAAACCATACCAAGATCAAGAGAAATGCCAAGATAATCCACCACAATAGTTAGAAAACATCATCCAAGGCTAGCACTAGACTTCCATCAACCATTCACCAATAGATACCCATAAACAAGTGCACAAGAGATAAAAAGAGCCAAGTGTGGCGCAAATTTCAGACCAAGGCCTCTCACAAGAGGGAGAGTTATATCCAAAATGAGATCTTATGATATCTATTTATACAAAATGTAGCTAACATAGTTTGCCCACAAATTAATGAGTAAACCACAAGATTAGGGGTCAAAAACCCTAATATTTCCCCCTTAACAAAGTAATATTAAACAATTCATTTAAAATTTCACTTTTTGCACAAATAAAACCTTAATTTAGGAGGATGTCACCCCTTTAGGGGACATTTTTCGACTTTGAGGAAGTTGTTGGTGTTGAAGAAGCATGGATAGGCCTCCAAAGGCCCCATGTCAAGCATATAAGCACTCTCATCATGGTAAATACCCTTCTCCTCCTCAAACATCCATGTGTCAAAAACGTGGCACCCCACCACCATGTCCTAGCCCCAAAAGAATGATGTCAAGGTCAAAAGTAGAACATTTTTCCCCTCTTGGGAAAATCATTTGGAAAGTAAGGGATGGGATACGTTGTCCAAGTCATCATCAAGGAAATCCAAGTCTGATCTCTCTCATCCAGCATGAAGGCCACTGACATCCAACCTATGGGCTTGTAGTCACATGGAAGCCCAAACTAGGCTTGTTCTCCCAAAACTTTCCACCATCTAGGTCTTGCAAAGACACATGAGAATGCCCTCCAAGGAAGTCAAGTCATAACATCATGATAAGTGAATCCAATCAATAAATAATCCATCTAAGCATGTGCATCAAAGATCACTATATCAAACAATTAACAACTCGAAGACACTATGGGACTTGTCAAGCTTAAATATGGGAGGGTTGATGAGGTGTCCTATTGGGTAGATCTTGCCCTAGGTCAAAGAGAGTTTCCAAAAAATCCCTCTGTAATCCATGTAAGGTGGATGAAGTGGTTGGGTTCAAGACTCAATGGGCATAGGGCTCATGATATACAAGGGGTCATAGTGTCTCATTCATGGGTGCCTTTGTAGAGGGTGTGTGGTTCCTTCGTCCACAATGCACTTTTTCCAATCCCATCAATTTCCTTTTATCTTTATTTCTTTATATTTTCTTTCATAATAGCATAAGGAGAGATTGAAGATCACTTCCCTAGTGTGGTGACCAGGTGACGACAATGTCACCCACAAACACCTAATGGAAATGAGAAGGTTGGCTCGTGATGAGACCCCCTTTCTCTCAACCATGCAGTTGAGATCCATTGCCCTGGTTTGGTGACCAGATGATGATAGTTTCATACCAGTCGATATCCATGGACATGATAGGTCATCTCATGATGAGACCTCCTATCCTTCAACTAATGTTTCAAGCATTTCTTTATTATATCGTGGGTACCCTTTATTCAAAGATAAATATTCCATTGCTTTCTTAGGTGATCCCTGGGAGAAGCATCTGGAAGGTTTATATAAGGCTTTTATCTTTTACCCAACACCAACCCCTCTAGGACTTTATCCCCTTCTTCCCATAGAATGAGGGACAACCCCTTCTTGGGTCAATATACCCTAAAATCCAAAGAGATAAGGAAATGGAGGGAAATAATGATGGAAAGTGGTAAGTATGGTCGAGAATGGTACGATGGCTCATTAAGGGAGTTCCCAGTAGCAAACCCATCCCTAAGTAAGACCACTTACTAGGGAGCAATGTCAACCACCAAGGTGAAGTAGGGAAAAAGGCATAATGTCCAAGCATATATCATGAAATATAGAGGAATCTAAGATACAACATAATCAAATGGATTAAATATTGAAATGATTCTGACCATAATATTGACTTGTACCTCATGGATCAAGGCCCATTTCCTTCCGAAATCCAGGTGGTGTGGTGGATGCCATCTGCAAACATATGACCATTTGTGGTGGTGAGTGGGCTTACCATCTATGAAAAAGGTTACCACTGGTCATGTAGTCTCTTGACACTCCATATATGCAACCTGAGGGCCTCGACACATAATCTCATTAGTTATCCACAAAATGGTGATAACATTTGGCTCCTACTTGGGGACATGTACTCATTGTAGAGTGCATGAGAACCACAACATCTCCTGGTAGGCATGTTCCTGCAAGGAAACATCAAACTGTCAAGTGCAGGATATCCTACTCATCCTTATTCTCATATGATCATAATCAAAACCCACTAAACGAGAAAAATAAAATTTTGACATTTTTTCAAAAAATTCTAAACTAAGCATGAAATCAATATGCAAGTAGATTAAAATGAAAATGAAATGAATATAAACTAGTATGATCAATCAAGATGCAAAATGCAGGGAATTAAAATGACTTACCTACTTACCTGGGGCACATGCCTTGAAGAAGTCATGTGAATTGGATGTGAGGTTGGAGAAGAGACCCATCTACTGGTAGTGGAATCTTTCTCCCATCTACTACTGTCAGATAGTACCTTTCTTTCTCGGACTTCTTCCTAATGATGTAAGGCCCAAGCCAAGAATTGTTGTCTTTATGTTCGTATTTGGGCTTTCCCTTTCTTTTGTCCCACATGAGCACACAAATTAATTCATTGAAATCAATGCAAGGTGTATTCTCATCATATGGAGGCTCTGTGTGGACTGTATCTTCGATGAATTCTTCATTTTTCTCATCTTCATTTTGTACAATATGAATTGATTTTGGTTCCTTCCTATGGTACTGTGTAATCTTATTTTTATTTGTCCATGGGAGAAACATCTCTACTGCATCTTCCTGCATGAAGGGTAACTTATACAGATCATACTCAATAATCTATGGAGGTATATCATGGTAGTGTTCACTAACATAGTTTGGGCCTCTCAAATTCATCACATGTGTATCTTTCTTTTCTATGTTATGTAATATCTCATACGTGCCATCGTCCATGGGAATACATGCATGTGTAAGGTTCATACTAAGGAAACCTCCAAGGGCTGAGGACCAGGTCCTTGACAAGAGCATCCCCCAGGCATCAAGGACATCGATCACCAATATGTCCATGAGGACATTGATATGTGGAAAATCTATTAGAAATACCTCAACGTCTTCACATAATCCCAAGAATTAAATCTTCTTGAATCAATACCACAAACATTTCCATAAGGTGGGGTTGTCTTCAAACCAAGTTGTTTCATCACCTTCAAAGATATGACATTTGCTAAGGCCCATGAATCAAGCATGCAGTTGTTCAAGCAGAGGCCATTCATGCCTAATTAGAGATAGAAGGGAGGGTTATTTTCTTTTTTCCGATCGAGATACATAGTTTTTAACATGATGGGAGGATCCTCCATCTCAGCTGGCACTTGTAATATCCTCAAAAATTCCCTTTTTACGGAAGGGATCTTACACATCTCTGTCATTGGGACTGTCATATTTAGTTTTCCAAATATGTTTCCAACATCAATAATCAACTTAATGTCATTTGTAGGAGTTGGATTAGGAGGAAACTCACATATCGACGGTGGAGGTGGTGGAGCCACCTTTTCTGTTGTTGGAAGAGTACGAGGATAAAATGGAGGGGATGAAGCATTTTTTTCTTCTCTAGGTTAGAATTTTCCTCCTTCTTAATTCCTTCTTCTGATCACCTGTTAATTTATTTAAGGCCCAGATTCTCCCCTCTCTTTCTCCTATTCTTCTAGCTTCATTGATATGTTCTTGAGTAACATCTTCATCGTTGAGATTGAAAATCATGAAGTTTATATTGTCAAGATAATATTCATATTGTTAGGGGAATTCATCTTCCCTATGGGGTTCTTGGCATTAGAGACACCAAGCTTCTATATCAACTATCCCAACAGGTTTCAAATTATCTGGGGCATTTTCCTCTTGTTGAGGTCTTGGTTTCCAACCGGTGGCATCTCTCTATTGTCTGGAAAACTAAGGTCTAGGAGCATATTGATTTTTTTACACTATAGTCATATAATTCATAAGTTGATCCTTCACCTGGAAAAACAAAGAATTCATCTAGTCTATCTTCTGAATCAGGAGAGCAATTAGATTAAGAGCACTGTTGTTGGAAACCTCTGTCCTTGATTATGTCTTGTTGTGGGGATATTGAAAAGATTCCATTTTTGAATGAAGGATATTCTCTTCAATGTTGATAATGAATTCTTTAGCCTCTACCAATGTTGTGGGATTTTTATCTCTAAGAATGTGTCATAACTTCCCTTCAAAGGCATTCATGTAAAGGAGACGAATTGATGATGTTGTAGGACAGTAATCTATTGGAATTTGATTGTACAACCTTTCAAATAATGAAATTAATTCCTTCACCGTTTCATTCTCATTTTTATTTATTTGATTGAAATGAGTTCCAAGTGTCCCACCATCTACTTTTCTCAACCATATTCTTTTAAATAAGGCAGAAAAAACATCATATGTCGTGATATGATTGTCAGGGAGTCCTCTGAACCAATCAAGAGCTTCTTCAGTCAATGATGAAGTGAATAGTCTCATGCCCATGTCTTCATGATCAATACCTGGATTGTCCATATCCCATCCCATGACATAAATGTGGTCTTCGGAAGTTATCGCATTGTTTCCTGGGAAATTTTGCAACCACTTGTTGACGTCTGTTGGCATCTGGTTAGGGTAACCTTGGATATTGCCAATTGGTCATGTTAAGGGGTTTGTAGAGGTCTCTTTCCCAAGGGTGAGCCATTGGAGCAAGGGGAAGGTATTTGTGGAAAATGGTTTTAGCAACGAGAGACTTGAGAAGAGGCCTTCTTTGGTAAACCTTACAAGTCTTGAACCTCTCGGGAGGAAATGGTTTGGGGAAAGAAGGGTTCTGGGAAAGTGGAGTCGCCAGATGAATTTCAAAATCAACTCATCAAGAAAGGTAGAAAGGGAACGTTCCTTGGGTGGATTCGCTAGCTAAGATAAGGGAAAGGATTTGGGATAGCTTACCAAAGTGTCATTATGGTATGAAGAAGATTTAAAATCTTCCTCGACAACGATGCCAAAATTTTATAGGAAAAGTTGTAGGTTGGGAAAATCTCGACCCAATGCAAAAGAAAGAGCTACAACTTTGGAATTCTACACCCAATGTAACCTCAATGTAGGTCCTTCACTTCAAGGGCGACTAGGTCACTCTAGGGATGTGATATCGGTGACCCTAGGGGGATTGAGATGGAGGAAAACGGAAGTGAATCCCCTAGAGGTCAATTCTAATTGTAATAAAAGGTAGGGAGAGATTCTTTGCAAGTCAAGTAATTGTTTCCCCACATGTATAGTACTTATCTGAATGATTTTACTTGCCCGAGACACAAGAAAAGACACTTTGCAATGATATATGTTAGTTGGATCAACAATTTAAGCTTGTTATCCCTAATTTGAAGAAACAAATAACAATATATATCAGCAAGTAAATGGTACTATAAGGTGCTCAATAAGTGTTAGAGATCAAGTAGAAAATACAAGAGAAAGACTAGGTAAACCCAAGATGAAAAGCCAATATTCTAGCACAAAAGATAAGGATGTTTGGGGTTTATCAGCAACAACTGAATAGAGTACAACTCTACATGAGCACCAGCTCTATATGCAATAATCAACTTACATTCTCAGCACCAACTGAGATGAGGCAACAATCCTCAACAGACGTCAATTTGTCAACATGTACGTGACCTATTAGTAGTGTAGCCTGTGTGTGCATGCGCCCTGGCTCACTATAGCCCGCGTGTGAACGTGTCCAGTGTATAATGCAACAAGCATATGCTTCTGAGCAACTAGGGTTTTTCTTTTCTTCACATGCTCAGATCCTATGCAACCTGCAATCACTTTCTCTTCTATCTTCCACTGTCCAAACTGACCCACAGCCAATCACAACACATCCAATCTCTCCAATAGCTTGCTCATGCTCCACAACAAATCAATATGAATGTTATCTCAATCATGTATAAATAACTAGTATACCATAGCAATCATGTCACTACTGAATCACAAGAGTCCTGCTCACTCCATCAACCAAATCAACCAAACTGATCCACATCATAGAATCCATACCAAGAATGCCCTAAGAATTCACAACATATCAAACAATAGTATCTATCAAGACAATAATGTAACCATACCAGTGTCTCAGTGATAGATCTGGGGCCATAGAATGCAGATCTGGAACCTGCCTCATCATCCAAGAGCTTGGCACCAGCTCAAACAAAAATATCCATGATTTTATCCACTCCACGCCCCCTGTACACAGTCATCCCACGTGTACACTCACCCTATACATAGCCAGACCACGTGTACACACACCCTATACACAGACAACCCGCGTGGGCATCAGAAAATAGGGTTTTCTGTGAATCCGAGAATTTTTCTGTCAAGATCTCTGACATTGCCAAAACTTTGATGCGTCCATGAGATCCTCCTCTCACTCTCTTCCTCAGAATAGATCTTCAATCATGCTCAATAGATCCACACCAATAGGATGCTCTCACAAGAATCTCTCCATCAATACTCCACAAGATATTCACAAGAATCTCTCCATTGATCCACAAAAGGATTCTCACCAAATGTACATTTTACAAGAGATCCTAGCTTCTTATTTATACTTTCATCTTCTAGGTCACTTAACCCATTTTTAGGTTACTTAACCCATTTCTAGGTCACTTAACCTATTTTCCTTATTTTAGGGTTAACCACTTTCCATGAATAGAAAGTTCTCCAATACTTTGTCATTTAAATATTCCTTCTTGATTTTGTCACTTCATTTTATCATTTAAATAATCTTTCTTGATTTCAAGCACTTTGACTTCTTTGACCTTTTGGGGCTTCAAGCCTTCATATGGGGGTCCTCCAACTTCATAAAGCCATAAATCTCAAACCGTGAGGAGTTATGTGACATTCCACATACCACTGGAAATGGCATGACAAGAACTATCCATCTAGGATAGTTTCACCAACAACTTCATTGATCTTCATCTCATTATTCCACATACAGGCATGGGTCCTCCAACCGTTCTCCTAGGATAACTCAATCTGTAAAGCGTCTTCCCGTGAGGGATTTCACCATAAGGGGACCACTTTGGAGTTCATCCATTTGTGCACCTTATCAACCATGATAAGACAATAATGATTCATCTTTGCATAAATTCACCACTGCATCATATATATCAACCATGCATCATGTATCAATGACAACTCATTGATCTATCTTCATCAATTCATCATATCAACGATCCATCTTTATCAATTGGTTTCCACTTGGACATCTATCATTCTCATCAAGGGCATCATATCAATGATCTATATTTATCAATTGGTTTCCACTTGGACATCTATCATTCTCATTAATGCATATACATTGTTCATCAATCAGCAATTAATCAATTACTTGACATCAATTAATGACATCAATCAAACCAAACCATTTACATCAATGACATATGAACCAACAATCTCCCAAATAATCAAACCATTGGCATCAATGACAACATGATCCAACAATTGCAAATACTTGTTTGCAAAAAATTATATCAGTCTTATGGATGTAACATTCAATGTATTACAACAAGAAAATCAGCCACTAAAATCCCTTCAAACTTTGTCAAAAAGTGCGCTAGGTCAAGGAGAGTAAGTGTGCAAACTTTGAGCAAAATCCAATGGTTGATAAGAGAGTTATTCAAGAAAATGAGTTAGGGTTTCTGCAACCCTAATGGTTGAAGATGAATTTTTGTAACAACAGAAAGAAGTACCCCCTTGATGGGGATTCCTTAGTGGTTGTGAGGTGTCCAAGGCACAACAAGTATAATCCACTTAGCAAGAAGTAAAAATTACTGAAATTCATGTTTCCCAATGTAATATTTTATTTCTCCAATGCAAAAAAAGAGTATGAATAGTGCCTTTACTATTGGGTTAATGGAGTCAAATAAACAAGAGTTAGAGAAGCTACCTCCTTGGGGGTTGAAGCCCTTTTAGTTCCTATGGAAAGTTTCTCTAGCTAGGGTCTAAGCTAAGAATGTGTATGCCCTTATACTTCTCTTATAAAACCATTGTATAATCAATGAGATGAAGAAAAAATGATGAAGACTATGGTGGGGGTGTATACCCTTATAATTCCCACCAAGATCCTAGCATAACAATACTTGAATTGAAAAAATGATAGGATAATAGTAGAAAATCATACCAAGATCAAGAGAAATGCCAAGATAATCCACTACAAGAGCTAGAAAATGTCATCCAAGGCTAGCGTTAGACTTACAGCAACCATTCACCAATAGATATCCATAAAGAATTGAAAAATAGATAAAAAGAGCCAAGTGTGGCTCAAATTTCAGACCAAGGCCTCTCACAAGAGGGAGCGTTATATCCAAAATGAGATCATATGATCTCTATTTAAACAAAATGTAGCTAACACAGTTTGTCCACAAATTAAGGAGTAAACCACAAGATTGGGGGTCAACAACCCTAATCTTTCCCCCTTAAAAAAGTAATATTAAACAATTCACTTAAAATTTCACTTTTTGCTCAAATAAAACCCTAATTTAGGAGGACATCACCCCTTTAGGGGACATTTTTCCACTTTGAGGAAGTTGTTGGTGTTGTAGAAGCATGGATAGGAATCCAAAGGCCACATGTCAAGAATATAAGCACTCTCATCATGGTGAAGACCCTTCTCCTCCTCAAATGTCCATGTGTCAAAAGAGTGGCAACCCACCACCATGCCCTAGCCCCAAAAGCATGATGTGAAGCTCAAAAGTAGAATGTTTTTCCCCTCATGGGAAATGTTTTTGGCAAACAAGGGTTGGGATAGGTTGTCCAAGTCATCATCAAGGACATCCAAGTCTGATCTCTCTCATCAGGCATGCATGCCCCTGACATCCAACCTATGGGCTTGTAGCACCATGGAATCCCAAGCTAGGCTTGTTCTCCCAAAACTGTCCACCAACTAGGTCCTGCAAAGACAAATGAGCACCCCCTCCAAGGATCTCAAGTCATAAAATCATGATAAGTGAATCCAATCAATAAATAAGCCAACTAATCATGTGCATCAAATATCACTATATCAAACAATTAACAACTCAAATACACTATGCGACTTGTCAAGATTAAATATGGGAGGGTTGATGAGGTGTCCTATTGGGTAGATCTTGCCATAGGTCAAAGAGAGTTTCCAGGAAATCCCTATGTAAGTAATGTAAGGTGGATGAAGTGGTTGGGGTCAAGACTCAATGGGCATAGGGCTCATGACATACAAGGGGTCATAGTGTCTCATTCATGGATGCCTTTGTAGAGTGTGTGTGGTGCCTTCATCCACAATGCACTTTTTCCAATCCCATTAATTGCCTTTTATATTTCTTTCTTTATATTTTATTTCATAATAGAATAAGGAGAGATTGAAGGTCACTTCCCTGGCGTGGTGACTAGGTGATGGAAATGTCACCCAAAAACACCTAATGGAAATGAGAAGGTTGGCTCATGATGGAACCCCTTTTCTCTCATCCATGCAACTAAGATCCAGTGTCATGGTTTAGTGACCATATGGTGACAATGTCGTACTGCTAGATATCCATGGACATTATAGGTCGGCTCGTGATGAGACCTCCTATCCTTCAACTAAACTTTCAAGCAATTCTTTATTATATTGTGGGTCCCCTTTATTCAAAGATAAGTGTTTGATTGCTTTCTTAGGTGATCCCTGGGTGAAGCATCTAGAAGGTTTATATAAGGATTTTATCTTTTAACCAACACCAACCCCTCTGGTCCTTTATCCCCTTCTTCCCATATAATGAGGGACAACCCCTTCTTGGGTCAATATACCCTAAAATCCCAAGAGATAAGGAAATGGAGGGGAATAATGATGGAAAGTGGTAAGTATGGTTGGGAATGGTACGATGGCTCATTAAGTGAGTTCCCAGTATAAAACCCATCCCTAAGGAAGACCACTTACTAGGAAACAATGTCAACCACCAAGGTGAAGCAGGGAAAAAGGCATAATGTCCAAGCATATATCATGAAATCCAGATGAATCTAAGATACAACATAATCAAATGGATTAAATATTGAAATGATGCTCACCATAATATTGACTTGTACCTCATGGAGCAAGGCCCACTATCTTTTGGAAGCTAGCTAGTGTGGTGGATTCCATCTGCAAACCTATGACCATCTATGGTGGTGAGTGGGATTCACATCTGTGCAAAAAAGTATTGCTGGTCATGTAGTCTCTCGACACTCCATATCTGCAACCTGAGGCCCTCAAGACATAATATACTTAGCTATCCACAAAATGGGGATAACAAGACCAATATTTTCCTATGGAGGAGGAGATGGAACCCTCCAAGAATTGGCACATGGCTATCCAAATCCGTCAGCCTCAATCTCTTTTCCACTAGGACCTTCTGTCATGAGATTTTTCACATATGCTTGAGTCTATCCTACTGGCTCTCATGAACCAGTGGTGTTTAATATACTCCTTTAAGGAGGTGGCTCCAAACTTTCGAGAGAAATACCTCGGGTCCTTCTAGATTGGCGGAGCGATTGATCAACCACTTTGAATCAAATATTTGGAAGTAGTAATACACTGACAACCTAAGGTCAACTAAACAATAAACAAAAAACACACAACTAAAAAAAGTCTTGAGAATATTCAACAAACAAACTACCCTTCCAAAGGTTATCCTAGGTTGGTTAAGTCCTAATTCCAAGACAATGAAGAGCATATCAAAAGGACTTTCAAGAAACTGATATGGGTTGACTAAGTCCCAAGACAAGTTAATCAAGGAATGAGAAAAATTTACTGTAACCTCATGCAACAATCACCCAAGGTGTAAGTAAACTCATGAATACATGCATTCTCCAACAAAGTTGAGATTAGGATTATGCATCTGAATTAGGTACCACAAGCACTTCCCACTCACACTCACCAGTGAAATGTCCTAGGAATGACCACTAGAGTTACCAATTCACAATCAATGACTGGGAGGAATTACCATGGATCAGGATCACACATATGGGAAGGGAGACAAAGCTTGAAGCTTTTGAGAAGTGATGTCACCTAGAGGATATAACACTTCCAAAAACCTCCATACACGTAGTAATCCAACAAACACTAAAAATAAAGTGAAGAGGGGATATCACCTCCACTTTCCCTCAATGCAATCTCATGCTTGAAACATGTTTTATAAGTTCTTTATCTATAAGCGCTTCTTACAACTACTAGGTTTTCACTCACTAACCAATTCTAGTTTCAGTTTTTGGCCCTAGAGAGTTTACTCTCCAATCCTAATCCAAGGCCCTACTTGCTAAACTATTGTTGTTTTTCTATAAATAAAATCTATTTAATGTTATATTATGCATACATTTTAAAATGTAGTTGATTAATCAGGGATATGATGGTGCAACTTGTGGTGTTTTTCAGACTCTTGCAGAAAGAAACTTTTAAGAACACTAGCAAATGAAAATTCACTCTTATCCTTCAATGTATTAAGTTTTTCAATGTAAAGCATGAATAATTTTTTGAAATGAAATCGCGATGCAAGATTCAAACACTAAATGATATTTTTTTTTAGACTTTGACAACGAGACCCTACTCAACAAGTAAACCAAAAGGAAAATGAAACTGAAGAAACACTACTCTGAAAATGCGCAAACAACAAAGAAAGAGAAACACACCAAAAATACTTTTTGTTATTTTATTTTGAGATTGAATGCTAAATTCAAGCGTGAAAACACTATTCTAATGGAAACCTACTACAAGTAGACTCTGAGAACCAGAACAACAAATATACTACAACAAAATACGGAAGAGAGGGTAGAAAAAGATAAATTTTGAAACCTAGGATGCACACACACTCTCTGTGAGAGAAACCTACATGTACACGTGCTTTTGTTGAATGAAACAAGTGTGTATACTCACTATTCCCAAAATCAAGGTGTAAGTGTGCTTAGTTATGGGGAAAATCTTCAAGAAAATCCCCCAGTGAACTCTTGAAAATTGATCTACTATATTGATAACAAGTTAAACATACTAAAAACTCAACATAGAACCCTAAACCAAGCCTAAAAGAAACAAAGAAAACCCTATCAAGAATAAATCAAGGAGTTATCCCCAGTGGAGTCACCAGTTTTGTTGCAAATCAAATCTATCCTATGGCTAGGGTTAACCACTAACAGAGCAGGATTCAAAGTAAAACAATATAGTTCTTTCTCTGAAGTAGCTTACAGTTATTTCTCTATAACTACCAGTTAATTATGAGGAAACTGACCTGGTTCTAATGGTTGGTTGGATATGAGTCTTGCAAGTTGTCCTCGCTCCAATCGTCTTTGCTCATGTCCAAGTTTGCATACCTACACATAGAGAAGAAAACACCCTCCTCAAACTTGTTGGAAAAATAGAAATTGATATACAATAACTACTTTAACTAACTCTATCAAGTGAGTCATCATGCTTGGGGTGTGTGTGGTGCACCTGGAAGTCATGGTGGTTTTGGAATCCACCCTGTGTCACGTAAGTATGAACCTGCCCTATTTGTCGATTCCACCAAAAAAAAACTCTATCAGGTGAGTCACAACTACATCCAAATACTGAAAGGAGACCAAATTATTGGAATTGACATAGAATTTGGGGGAAACAAAGAAGAGATATCTTCATTTTTATTAAAGTAAACATCAATACATAAAACATATACCTAACCTTGCTATCAACACTTTCTTTCACCTTTGTTTGGATTCCTCTGTCCCCAGGGCCACTCGGGACTACTTCAAACACCAATGCTCTTCTTCACGTGACTATGATAAAATTATGAGGTTTTAGGCCTCACAACAAGAATGGGGGAGAAAACTCAGAAAAAAAGGATTTGTTGGGAGATGATGATCATAAAAATTGCAATGATATGACAGATTTTGACTATTTCAAGCATGAGGATAACTATGTCACAACCTTGATATCTTTCTCTTTGTGCTAGTTTTTCCTTCCATTAGGCCTCTTTTTATACCATTTCAAGATGGTTGATACTGTTTTCCATGGGTTTTATGGAGTTAGAAAAGTAGTTTTTCTGTAAACCCCTCTCAGGAGTGCATAATTTTCATGAATTTTTATATTTTTTATCCATTTTTTAAGGTACATGCAACTTTTCAGAAGGAAAAGGATGTATACATGCTCCTATTGTGAGTAGAAAGTGTGTTTGAATTGATAAGGGGGATTTTTGGCTAGAGTTTAGAGTGGGCCCAAGATGATGGAGAAATAAATGCATATAATCCATGAGGGTGGCCAAAGATACTATATCATGGGGTCCATCATCTTAGGTTGATTATCTCTCTGATTAATTCTTAAGGAAGCTTGATGACAAAATATTGGTTGATGTTGTTTATGTGAACATAAAACCCATTTGGACAAATAAAAGAATACATGATGATAGGATAGCCAAGAGGATGGATGATTTTTTATTGTTTAATCCATGGATTGATGATAATATTAGAATTAGGCAATGGGTAAGTGCTATCGTGGTGACTCCAGTTGTTCTTATACTAGCATTAGAAGGGAGAAAACCTATAATCCCTTTCAAATTTAACCTAGGGTGGTTGGGGAGAAGGATTATGTCAAATTGATAAAAGACTTGTGGGTCCCTTTTATGGATCTTTAAGTGAATCAATTACTATTCAATTTGAAACAAATTTTAAAAAGGTGAAACATGCTTCATTTGAGTGGGCCCATGTGAAGAAAGAACATGATGAAAAATTCATTAATGAGGTGGAGGCTAGATTGGAGGTTTTATATAATAGTGAGGGTTGTTTTTTTCTTGTGGAGGAATCAAAGGAAGAAGTTATCTTATGGAAGAAAAAAGAAGAAAAATATCTGTTGGCAAGGAAGTAGCTTAGAGTCTCAAAATCATAACACTTTAGCTTAAATGTGGAGATGAAAATACCAATTTTTTTCATCAATTTTCAAATTATAGGAAAAATATCAATACTATATAGAAGATTGCAAGAAATGATGGGTCAGAGGCCAATAGTTTCAAGGACATTTCCAAGTTTAGGGTGGAGCTTTTTCACGGTATATATAAAACTAAATGCAGAGCTACTATTGCAGTAGTGGTCAGAATGACCTCTTTCTTTCCTAGTTTTGTAAATGTTGAAGAAAACCAAAGTCCAATGGAAGAGGTGTCCAAGGAAGAATCACAGTTTGTGCTACATAGGTTCCCCAAAGACAAAATCCCAAGTCTTGATGGGTTGCCAATTTATTTTTTCTTGGGTTTTATTGATATTCTTGAAGAGGATTTGAGGAGGGTCATTGAGGACTAAATATTATTTGGGAGGATTCTAGAAATATACAATGCCACATTTCTAACACTCATTCGAAAATTAGATAGCCCACTTTTCTTTAAGAAATTTAGGTCTATATCTTTGTGTAATTTCATGTATAATATTATTTCCCAAATCATTTCCATAAGGGTTAAAAGTTTTCTATCCTTTATGTCTCCAAAAAACAGTTTGGTTTCCTTGAAGGAAGGCATATACATGAAGCATTTGGGGTGGCACAAGAAGGTATTCATTCCATAAAAACTAGGAAGATAAGAGATGGCGGTAAAGGTTGATTTACCCAAGGCTTATGATAGGGCAAGTTGGTTGTATATGATGCTTATGCTAATTCACTTGGGATTATGTGTGCCTTTAGTAAATTGGATTACAAATTCTATCACTTCGATCACTTTCTTTGTCTTTATTAATGATTCAACTTTGTATTTCTTCAGGCATGAAAGAGGGTTCGGGAAGACTTTCCCTCTTTCCCTCTTATTTTTCTAAATTTTGCAGAAGGTCTAGGTAGGGACCTAATAGATGATAAGAGATCTGGGAATTTTTGGAGTATAAAAATTGGAAGTTCCTTTTATCTTTATCACCTTTTATTGTTGATGATATTTTGATCTTTGTGATGGATCTAGAAGAGATGTAGTAAAATTGAGGGAGATAAACATGCATTATGATAAACATTGGAAATCCCTTTATCAACCACATGCATGATGATAAACATTGGAAATCCCTCTATCACTTTTGTGGGGATTAATGATGAAGACAAGATCCACTTCTCAAACCTATTTCCATACAATTATATTGTTTTGGAGGTTGTCCTGGAATTCTTGGGTTTTAATCTAAAACCAAATGATTATTTTAAAAGAGATTCATCTTATTTAATTGCAAAGGTAGAAAAAAAAATGTTTGGTGTAACAGATGGTTATCAAGAGGGGGTATATTGGTGTTGGTAAAGGTTGTTTCAGAAGCAATCCCTATATATTGGTTGTCATTGTCTTGGATTCCCATAGGTGTTTTGGAGATTCTTAGGATAATTAATTTAAGATTTATTTGGTCGGGATGTAGGGAGAAGAAGGAGATTCAGTTAGTAAGTTGGAAAAGGCTAGCAGTTTCAAAAGGGTTGGGAGGTTGGAGCCTAAAAAACATCTTCCTTTTTTCCTAAAGCTTTGGAAAAAAAAAGCACATGGATCCTCATACATGGAAAGGGTTATGGTGTGATGTGGTGAGACAAAAGTATAATTTCCCTGATTCTATGGAGGATTGGATAATAAGGCCTTTGAAATCTACTTAAAATGTTCATTTACGTGGAAATCAATGGTTCTAACTTTTCAATTGAATGGAAATCATCCTGTGGGGAAAGTTGCTCATGGGGTTAGGATTAGAGTAGGGGAAGACCCATGGATTGGTTGTGGGGAGGGTTACATGCTTCCAACTCATATGCTTCAAGTCCTAATAGTGTTACAGAGAAATCCCCCCACGGACAAGTGGATTATCTCTTGGGCTCTAGACTCCTAAGACCAAGACATAAAAGTTCTATTGTGGACATTGACATTCCTTTTCATGAAGCTAAACTACTCAAAGAAGAAGAAGGAATAAGGGTAAATACCTTTTACTGATGTTTTTCCTTGCTCGAACCAGACTGATCTTGATCTCCAAGTTCTTCATAAGGTCCTAGTACAATAAAATGAGCAACAACAATGAAACATACTTCCTACTCTACCATGATTAGGTTCATAATGGATCTATAAAGAAACAAGTTCATGAAATGTACACAAAATTTAAAGGAAACATGCCAACCATAGATTTATATTAATGAAAACAAAGTGAAATTCTTACAACCATAGATGTAGGTGCAACAACTTCACCAAGCTCTCTTTGTCTAGACCCTTGCTCAAATAATCCACACATGGAATGATGATGCTTCAATGATATCTCCCTTATGAGATCATAAGTTTGATTCTTTACAATGTCTCTATATGCTTTTACCATGAGAAGGCATCCTTATATAAGCTTGGAGAGACCCAACCACCTTAAAGATTCTTGGGATAGGTTGAGGATCCTTCTCCATTAGTTGTGGATCCTCCCTAAGGTGTAGCCTTGGACTCAGATTCAAATCCAACTGATTTCCAAGATAAGGAGGATCTTCCCCTGTTTTTTTCAACAACATAACGCTCCCAAATAGGCCATCGCTCCCCCAAAAGGGTACACAGAGTGTTGCAACATTCCCCCAAAGAGGGTTAGGGAGCCTTGGCGCTCCCTGACAGTAGGTAGGGGAGCGTTGCCCAAATTTTCCTCAAAAAACCATAACGCTCCCCCATAAGGGTGTCCAGAGTGCTACAACGCTCCCACAAAGAGGGTTAGGGAGCGCTAGCACTCCCTGACAATGGGTAGGGGAGCGCTTCACTTCAAACTTCATTTTTAGGTGGTTTTTTCCATGAAAAATGATTTGTACTTCTCATCAGATGATTTCTCCTTCTTAAACCAGTCTTTGAGGGTGTCTCAAGTGTCATTGTGATGTCATTCAAGAAACGACATGGGAAAGATGAATGTATGATGTCTTCGACACTTGTGACACTTGCGGCACTTGTAATGATGACAATAGGTCATCATTGAAGTGAGTAATTTTGATGTGTAAAAAATAGATAAATGGATTTTCAACCAAAGTCGGATAGTTGATCTTGAAATGACTACAATTTGGAATCAAGAATGGATGCATGCAAATAAGATAGGATTTATAGATGAGGATGCAATTATTTGGGAGAGATATATTTCAAATATTATATCAAGTCATGTCAGGATAAAAATGAAGAGTATAGTCTAATTTTTTCGATGAAAACATCAGGTGTCTACATTCCTGAGGAGGGATATAATGTTCTTGTTTCTTAGGATGAAGTGGGGACCTAAAGATGGTGATGGAAGAATGTATGGAAGTTTAAATATCATTAAAAAGATCACATTTTTATGTGGTTTTTGCTCAATAACAAGGCCCTTACTTGGGAAATTATTCAAAAAACAAACATACATGGTCTATGCAAAGAAAATGAAGAATCAAACTATCATCTATTATGTCTTTCTCACATGTTATGTAGGTTTGAAGGATGTTTGGAGTGGGGACTCTATTGAGGCAGGGTTAAGATCTTGGTGTGAAAATGGAAATGTTAAGAGGTTCAGAACTTGAATGCCTATGATTATAGGGTATATTGTTAGCTAGGATTTCCAATGTGAAGACAAGAACATTTTCCCCACTATAATGTGTTTCACAAGGGCTTAATATTTTGTTCAGATTCAATCAAGTAAAAAAGGATAAGCCCATTAGGTGGATTGTAGTGGAGATGATTGAAAAATCTGGTGCACAGGCATACTTTGATGGTGCCTCACAAGCTGATCTATTAAATAGTGATGTTGGGGATATTATTAATCTAATGGATTCTCATTCGATGACTAAGATTTCTATGGTATGAGTTTTCTTCAGATGGAATTAGAATATCCACTGTATGATTTGTAGTTGCTCTTTTGTTTTGTTTTCCCTCCTTTTTCATACTCCTCGCCTTTAAAAATTAATTATTATCTTCATTCTAGGTTCCCTCTGCACCTTATTATCTATTAGGACTAAACCAAACCATTACCATTCTAGATCTCCCTTCTAACCCTAGCAATCATTGATTATTTATTATCATCTAGAACTTTATTATTATTAATACCACTATTATTATTAAGTCTATACTGTTATTATCATCAATTATTAACCTCACTTATAGGTTATTATTACCATTAATACCATTATTAATATTGCTATTATTATTATTACTATTACTTTATTATTACAACTAATAATTCTATTAATACCACTATTATTAATGTCAACACTATTATTGTCAATCACACTACTATTATCACCTTTAATAATATTACTACTACTATTATAACTAGGTATTACAACTAACTATTAGGTTATGATTATTACATTAGTATTATTAATTATTGATTATTATTTTCAGTCCTTTCTCCTTTCATAATTTTTTTTTGTATCTTTAGCCGACCTCCTAGGTTTTTCTCATCTCTTTTTTTAATATTTATAGTTGCACCTCTTCTCTTCTCTTCTCAAACCCGAACTTTGTGTCCTGAAGATGGATCATGTTTTGGATCTGAAACGTCAATAGACAACAAATAATACTGTGGATATTCTGATTACATCTGAGGATTCTCATTCCTTGAGGTTTAAAGTTGGGTTAGGTTAAGGTACCAACAACTATGTGGAGTTAATGGATCTTAAGATGACCCTCACTTTAGTAGTCGAACATGGTGCATCTAAATTACAAATATTTGGGGATTCCTTCTTAGTCATTAAGTAGTCAAAGAAGGAATTTGTTATGATACATTTTACTTTACAACCTCTATTGGACGATATTCAAGGAATATTGGCATTGTTTAATGGTGTTTCCTTTCATCACATATACAAGGAACATAACAAGATTTTTTATGGTTTTTCAAAAAATGGGGTTTAGTTAGCTCGAGGGGAATATCTCATTGAGGAAGAGGAAAATGATTATATACGTGAATATGTGTATTTTCTTTTTTTTAACCATTATCTATGGTTTCATCGATGGTGTCCTCGGGTTTCCTATAATTTTTTTCATAGAATTTTGCATTTTTTTTTTTTTTTAAGCATTGTTTACATATGGGCGTCAATATGGAACTTATTATTATGCTTAGGATCCTTTTTTTCATATTGTGTTTTGAAGAATACTTGAGTATGATTTTTTTAGATGTATATGTTATTAAGTTGGGAAGTGTAGATGTAGACCTTCATAAACAAAATAATGCTTATCCTTTTTTGTCTTGTAAAGAATTTTGAATGCTGGAAAGCATCTATTATATGTAATTTTGTTTGTCATGAATAAAATTATGATTTTTTTTTTTTTCATATGTAAAAGAAGAAAAGAAAATTGATATGGTCTGTGAATTAAAGATAAAATTTACCCTTGAAAACCTCATATTAAATATGCTTCCCCACATGTGTGAATAACATTCCTAATAAAAACCTCTCAACAAAAAACAATACACCTAACCTAGAAAAACTCAAACTAAACATCAATTAACATAAATCAACAATAATTATATTTTTTATAAAAATAACATTTTTTAAATAAAATCATACTCTATTAATAAACCATATATTTAAGTATTTCATACCAAAAAA
>ML783383.1:664416-679395 GCA_009831015.1 Picea engelmannii | reverse complement strand
TAAATTTAAAGAAAAAAAAAGTTAGTAAATAAATATTTAAGTGACCATTTAGGATCCAATTTTGGGTTTTTTATTTGTGTAGGGATTTGTTGTCGAAGGCCACAGTTTCAATTATGTCATAATTAGCTGCAATTTTAACGTTTAGAATTTTTTTTGCTTTAGGTAAAGTCACATTTTTATTTAGGTGTTGATTTTAAGGTTTTCCTAAGCAACTATTTTATGTTTTAAGGCCATGCTTGAAACAAGTTGTAATTTTGACCTGGTTAGAAAAAATGGTGTGGTAGCACCACTTTTTGATTTGGGGGTTGATTTTAAAGTTTGTTTGAGAAACCATTTGATCATTTAAGCCCATGCTTGAAAAAAGTTGTAATTTTAACTCGTTTACAAAAAATAGTGCTACTGGTAGCACTCGTTTTTTATTTGGGGGTTGATTTTAAAGTTTGTTTTGAGCAACCATTTGATCCTTTAAGCCCATGCTTGAAAAAAGTTGTAATTTTGACCCGGTTACAAAAAATGGTGCTACCGGTAGCACCACTTTTTGATTTGTGGGTTGATTTTTATGTTTTTTATGCAAAAATATGGGGTTTAAGGGCTAGAGTTCTCGTTTTGAGGTCATAGTTCTCATTAAGTTGGTAACTTTGTTATAAGGCTAGAAGGGTAGACAACCTCTGGGATAGAGGTTCACCCCGATGGGCTTCTGGACGCCCCGACCCTTGATAAGTCACAAGTTTCTGGTATATTTAATTTTTGAGATGTTGGATATACTCTTGGGTTATTTCCCATGGTTAAAAAAATACATCACCTCCCCTCCCTCAATGCACAAAATTGCTCAAAATTGCTCAAAATTTGGTCATTTTTTTTAAAATTTCAAGCATGAAGGGAAGGATAATGGTGCTCACAATCACTACACCTCTCCCTCTATGCTTGACTTTAAAGGAAAATCAAGAAAAATGATCAAATTTTCAGCACTTAAAGCACAATAGAAGGGGAGAGGATAGACTCGGATTGATCAAGTGGTCTTCCATTCTTTTGTGATAGTTTTGTATTGCTCTGGATCCTTTATTGCAGTGTGTTTAAGGGGAGATGTATCTTTCCCTTCACTTCAAATCTATTTACTTTATTTTTTGAGAGATTCATAGACACTTGGTCGACATTCGACTAAATCCCTCCATGGCTAGTGAGTAATGTGTGCATACACATGTAGGGGTAGAGGTTTCCCAAGAAAGGCCAATCAAAATACCCTTGTAGGACAATAATTTTAAAGGTTTTTGCTCTATTAGTTAGTGAGGATGATCATGTCCACAATTTTGTACAATATCCATATGCAAGGATGGGTTTCCATGGATATTCGAACATGTCCCATTTAGTTAGGTTGAGCTATCAAATGTGAGAGATAATATTATCTTTATCCTTTGATTAATCTAGCTTCAATTGTTTTGTATTATTTAATCCACATGTAATAATATTTTGTTGAAATTGTCTAATTATTGTTGTCTACTATTTTGGAAATATTGGGTTGTATGTTGGTGAGGGGCATCCCGAAGTTGATGAAAATATGGATGAGGTTGATGAGCCAACTCAAGTGCATAGACCTAGCATGTTGTAGAGACCATATCACAAATTTTGTCAATAGGTGATGGATCCGTTATGTACATTGATGGCTTGCTCTAGAGTGGTGTTGGTACAACCTTGAGTGATCATGCAAGACCTTGATCTTGTAGAGATATATGCAAGACTTCCCATACCTTGAGCTTGTAGAGATATATGCAAGCCTTCCTAGGCCTTGATCTTGTAGAGATATATGTAAGTATTCCCTAAGATATGATGTTTTTGATGTTCTGTATTTTTTGTTCCATCATCCTACTATAGAGGTTGAGGGCTCATCGATCTTCTGAATTTGATTTGTCTTCTAAGGATGCTACTCCACCTCCTCCACCATCTCCTCCCTCTCCTCCCCATACATCTATGCCACCAACTGCAACACATGTTTCTCCATCTACTTCTCCACTTGCACCACTAATTGCACCACATATTGCTTTGCCTACTACTCCAATTGTACCACCAGATGCATGATTGGTCCATGATCTTTATTTAAAGAGCATGGTGGGTCATTTTTTGATGGTCGACTATGAAAAATTCATATGTAAATTAGTTTCATTTTGCATTATAATATTTCCTCAAGTGGCCATGTTAGTTGGGGTGATGGACTATTTCCCTCTTTGAGGGTCTTAACCACATAATACATTGGTGTAGTGGTCTATGATCTATTTGTGTGAGTTTTTGCCTTAACATGTTTGAGCTATGTGGATATACATTGTTTATTGAACATGGTAACAAAGTGCTCATGAAGACCTACTCATGTTGTTCATCGAGATCTTAAACTTGTGTCACTACAAGCATCAAAAGACTTCTATGTTTTATTGTTTCTTAGAATTTATGGCTCGAGAGAACCATTTCAATGCATCTAAAGCATTGTTTTCATTTGAAAACACTTTTTATTTCACCCTAAAAGGTTTTTGTTTTCTCGAGATACGACCATTTATATTAAATCTGAAGGTATATAGTTTCATTTTGGTTTTTTAAAATCTCTTTTATTTTTCTTTAATATATCATTTCAATTTTTTTTCTTATATTTCTAACTTGCTCTCTTTCTGGTCCGTGTATGCTCTTTTCCACACACATTGTGAAATCTTGGAAAATAAAAAATGGACTAAAAATTGTTTTTCTTTTCTGTGTATGCTCTTTGCCCTATGCTTTCTACAATCTTGACAAATAAAAAACAAAGAAAAAACTTGCATTTTCTAGGTAGACTAACTGATATCTAACCTCAAGTTTATAAAGTTTCAAATGTGCTTTTTGAAAAAATTGTTTTTTTGTGTGTGTGGTTAAGTTGATGTTTTTTGATAAAAAAACAAGGGTCTTCGGGTAAGCATGCACTTCGAGGAAAATAGCCAAAAATAATCCTTCTCCTTTCTAACATTTGTTATATATTTTACATTAGCTCATTTCATTAAAATTTACTTTATTAAATTAAAGGTTTTGAGTTCTAGTCTTTCTTTTCATCAAATTACTTTTGAAAAAAGTCTATGCAACCTTAAGTAATAACATAACTTTATTGTAAGGTGCATTTCACTTAAATTATAAAAGTAAATCACTCACAAAGAAATTTTAGTGTTCTTTTTTAAAGTTACTATTTACATGCAACTATAATTGTATTGTAAAAATGATTATCACTTATTTTATAAAAGTGGATCACTTACATTATAAAAGTGACTTATTTGTAAAAGTGAATATATAAAAAAAAAATAGAGAAAGAAGGGAAATTTTGTTCACTAAACAACTTCATTGTGCACCCATCACCATGCTGATCAACCTCCACTTACCACGTGGCACCTCGGTTCTTTTTTATACCTTTCTTCAAAAGGGCATAACTTTAACATCTAGAATATCCTTTTAGTGTCATTTTTTAAACTACCTATTTTTTCAAGATCTTTCCATCTAGATAGTCAATTTTACTTTTATTTTGAAGCCATCTTACTTGCATATTATACTATGGCTAGTACAAGTGATCTCTCACTTACCATTTCAAACTACTTCTCATGGAACATATGGAGGATATAAGATGAAGTAGGGGACTTTACCAGGTTACCTTGGGAACAAAAAATGCCCCTCTTAATGCATTAAAGAGAACCAAATGGGATTATAAAAATGATGAAGCACATGGATTAATCGAAATGTCCATCTCTAGTGATCGTCAACTTCAATTTCAAGGAATTGAGACCTTTGATATAGAAGGAGAAAATATGGATATTAGGTTCAGTAAAAACAATGAGATTCGACCCCACCAGCTCGAAAACCAATTGATTTCCTTAAATCCTAGTGATTTCTCTTGCATTGAATATTTTCTATCTAAGTTCAAAACACGTACACTTTTACTTGCAGAATCTAAGATAATCAAAACAAATGACCAACTTATATATCTTATTCTTGCTAATCTTGACATTGCCTATTCTAATTTTGTATCTACTTTTCACTCCACCAAAAAAGCTCTTATTATTCAAGGGGATACTTACAAAATGCCCTCTTTTGAAGTTTTTTTTTATTCTTTGATTAGAAAACAAGATAAGCTCTTGCATATTGAAGTGATCGAAACTCCAAGTACATCTAGAAAATCCTTAATGGCGCAACATAAGGATAAACACAAGAAAATGAAAAAGCAACATCCTCGCAACAACAAACAAAACATGGGTCCCAAACCCTTTCATTCAACTCCAACTTTCAACGGTAATAAATGAACAAAATCTAAAGGAAAGAAGACCGAGAGACATTGTAATTTTTGTGGGTGAGATGGTTATCTTGAATCTAAATGTTTCAATAAAAAGGAAGTCTTAGAAGCAGTAATGAAGAAGCACACCATCAATCTTGATTCTTCTTCTTCTAACTCTTCTTCACATGGGCATGGACTTTTTGTTTTTGGTTTTTCCTTAAATGCAACATCCACTTTTTTCTTCTAATGAGTGGCTTATTAATTATGGAGCATCTTATCATATGACTAAGGATAGAGCCATTTGTTTCTCTTAATGAATGTAACACCGAAAAAATATTTGTTTATGATGATAAATCTACTAGTGTTGTAGGATCTGGAACAATTTAGTTAGATGATGGCCATTTAAATGAAGTATTATGGGTTCCAAGTCTTTCCTACAACCTTCTATCAGTATATCAAATCACTCATTCAGGTGAATGTAAAATAGTAAAATTTTCACCTCACCAAGTTGTGATCAAGGATTTAAAAGACCCACAACATGTCTTAGCAACTGGAATTGTTAATGATATTACTAGGTTGTATAGATTTGACAGCTTTGGGTCATCATCTCTTCCATCGATTTTATTGATCATAATGATGACTTGAGAAAACTTTTGCATAAGCAATTTGGTCATCTAAACTATCACTCATTACAACAACTATGTAATAAAAATATGGTGGCTAGTTCTCCTCTCATTTCTTGTAGAGATGGTGTTTGTACTACAAGGAGAACACCTTCTAGCGGAGGTTTTTGGTCTTACAAAATTTGGAAATTTAAAAAAAAAACTTTATGGTACAACCTCTTCTATTGACTACAAAGGTTTTAGTGGATGTTCTGTATAATTAAAACATTTGGACAGGTGGAGGTTGTAGCAAAGGTTTTTTGTTTGGTGTTGTTCTTGTCAAAACACATCGGTGCATTAATATAATACAAATGCCCCAGTGCATTAATATAATAAAAAATTCCCTAGTGCATTTATAACTGTTGTGAAACGGTTCTGCCTTTTTTCATCATATGCATAGCACCGGTGCTCTTATAATTTCTATGCATCGGTTTCTCCTTGTTTGTGTATGAAGGACCGATGTATTTTAGGTTTTGTATGCCCCAGTGTGTTTAAATTATAGTGAGCACCAATGCGATCAATTTATCCTAAGATCAAATGCGTTTAATATAGCATGTGCCATGGTGCTTGTGTAATTAGTACATACCAGTGTCTATTTTACAATGTGCACTGAAGGGTAGTGAAATTTTGAATATTCGAGGTGAGATGTCGGCGCCATTATTTTTACTAAGCATTGGTATGTGTATTACAGTAAAGGAATCAATGCGTAAATAATATTTATAACCACGGTGTGTATGATAAACTTAACACATTGGCACATAAATTATTTTTAGTGCCCCAGTGTATATTTTAAAAATGAACACCATACAATTTTGAAACAATAAATATTATTGTAGGTTATATCGTTCACAGAATGGTGTGTTTTCTCAATAGTTTGTATCGGTGCGTTATTATAATTAATGTGCAACGGTGCGTATGAATCCTCGAAACACACCACTTTCTATATTATGGCACACATCATATAGTGAGTTCAAAAGAATACAATGCACTCACATGTATATATTTTAATTCAATGTTTTTAACAAATTTTCAATTAATCATTTCAAAATCAAATATTTTTTTATAATAATATTGTTTTATATTTTTGTTATTGCATTTTGATATAATGATTGCATTAATGTTTTATCCAACCAATTACACCTCTATTATTTGTAAAAATGTAAATCATCCACATATTAATTATTCAGGAATGCAACATTTTACAATATTCAACAATGCAATGAAATAAGAAACCCATTTTATTATATATGAATAAGAGACCCATTTTCATACAAAAAGAGACAACATAAAGGTCCACAATAATCAAATTGAAACCAATTTATAATTGTTACACTTATATGTAACATGTCCTCATGCAATTGGGACAATATGTCGAGTACATTAAACGAAATCCCTAATTTCCAGAGTCAAATATTCCAAAACATACAACTTGTAGTAACATTGAATTATATTGATTTCCATTCATTAATTGAACTATTGTCATTTCTCAAGTTGTGTGCATGCCTCATTTCTTCATCATTTCTAGGTGATATTGTACTTTTTTTTTAGCATAATGTTTTCTTGATCATCTTGTTTTTTATGTTCCGCCCCTTCATCTTCCATCTACAAACATAGAAATTAAATGTAATAAGTATATCTACATTTGTATATAGTAGAATATACATGATTGTGTAAATAAAATAAAAAAACCTTAGCACCAAGTCTTTCATAAACAATACACATTCTTTCGAAGCCATGCTTAATGAATTATCTCAAAATCTCGTATGTTGGTTGCATTCCACAGTTTTTTTCCTGCATGTTTAATACAACATGACAAAGCACAAACGATATAATCAATACAATTTTTTGTTGTTTTTTCGTTAATTATAAAACAAGGGAAATTAAGCGACATAGCTAATTATAAATTTTTCAATTAAACTTTTATTCTTCAACATATACTCACAACCCATACTCAACCCAATGTTTATCAAATCATGAGTTGGCTTCTCTTTGTATGTTAGCACCTACTAGAAGACATCCACAAACAAGTGTAAATTAATTATTTAAATACAAAGATCACAACAAACATGAAATCTTAAGAAATGGCAAAAACATAAATACTCACAAATTTTGCAATGAACCCTTTTATTCCTTGTCGTCCTGTCCTCTGTGTTGAATGGATTCTATTTTTTTTTCTTTTATGCAACAAAATAATTGAAAATTAGTATTTCACATGATAATTAAATTCTATGTACATAAAAGAATAAATAAATGATTACATACCTCTAATGCACATTGTAGTTGGGATGGCTCCTCTTGTAATGCAATTATGTTCATCTATTTTACCATATTATTCTACACTTTTTGAACATCCCTACCCACATTTCTTGGTTTTCCCCTTGTTTGTTCCTTAGAATTTTCAAAATCTCCCTAATAAAAAAAGAACTAGGAATCATCAGATATAAAAATTACTTCATTTAAAAAAAAATTAAGATCCTAGCGCGTATAGTAACTTAATCTTCACTGGGACGTCAACCATATTTATAAGCATCGGTGCATCAACCATACATATACACATCAGTATAGTATAATAGTGTCATTGCTAAATTGAAAACATTTTACAAATTTTTGTATTCAACCGGTGCTTTATGAATTAAGAAAAGAATGACTTCCTAAGTACTATTTATTATGCATCGTTGAGTTGTGAACAAATTTAAGACGTGATTTCCATATAAAAACAATAATTTTTCCATTTTAAACTCAATTGTGCACTTTGTAAACAATGTGCCCCTAAGTAAAAAGCACACCAGCGACTGATAAAAGGATTTTTTAATATTATTTATAATTTAAATTAAGCAGTATTGTTTACAAACAAATACACATTGATGCTCTTACTATGTACAAAGTGCACCGATCACCGTGAAGGCGTTTAAGAAAAAACTACAACAATCAGGCGATTTGGGATCCAATGCAATGAGTGGTTTCATTGTAGCAGGTAGGAAATGCTCATATATAAATAAACAAACCCTATAAAAACATTTTCTTAAAAAAATTCTTCTTGTGAAATATAGAAAGAGAAAGTAAAAAAACAATGAGGAAATTAGGGCTTCCACTACTGAAGCTATGAAACCCTTTTTTTTTGTTTGGGAATGAGCTGAAAATTGTTCGAATCAAATAGGAGAATGATTAAGATGATTAATAAAATCATGTACTTGAAATTTCTCCTTTGCATATTTTTATGTGATCTACAGTAATCCCCCTCGAATTTGGCTCTTAAAAAAAATCCACCCACTCTGAACTCTTTGTTGATAAACATTTGTTGCACAAATCTCCTTTATCAATTTTGGCAAACAAATAAAATAATGAATAGGGTTTTCCTTTATAAATACAAAAACTTGATTTCCCACTCATTGTTTTGTTGTATATTTCGACGAACTGATGATAGACGCGTGCATTGTTTTTTTCTTCGAAAGTTACATTTTCGGTGCGCTATACCGTGAGTAGCGCACTGGTGCAGTGTGTATGTATAATTCACCGATTTATTTTCGTGATAAATTTCAAAGTATTGATATTAAGCGCGTAATATTTTTCTAACTTGCTTCAGTTAGTGCACTATACAGTTTGAAACGCATCGGTGCGGTGTGTAAGTAATAACTCACTGCAAGATGGTTAAATTTGCACGATGCAAATGCTAACATTTGCATTTAAATTTTGTGGAGGTTTTTCTTTGTAGAGGCAATAACGAAGGTAAGTCTTCAGTTCTTCTCTCAATTAAATGCATTGGTGCATTTGGTTTATCCATATGCATTGGTGCATCTTTATATGATGAAGCGCACCGTCAAGTTGTAAAAGTTATTGAGGTTATTTTTTGACGCTGACGCCCTCTTCTCCTCAACCTGCAGGTCGGAAAGTCCACGTTAGCTTAGGATATTTCCTTTCACACGGCCCGAAGAACTCCAGATGGTTCTTCTATTTCCCTATCGGGAAATCTGCACCCACAACAATCCTCGTGGGATCCCCCTCTTTAAAATCGAGAGATCGGACTTCGCGACTTCACGAGGTCAGTGATCGAGCGTTGGACTCTCGAATCCCCGAATCCCGATACAGTCAACGTTGACCTTTCCCTTTTTCCCTTTCGGGATTTCCTTTATCGTGATATCGGCACTCGCGATGTCGAGTAACTTGTTTTACCAACCCCCGAATCCTGATATGCCGAAACTCCGGCACACACGTGAGCTCTGTATTTTCAACGCTTCACCTCATCGGCATTTCGGAGTTCGCAATATCGTGATTCCTAATGCAGATGTTTCAGAACTTCTCGCCATGAAAACCCGAAATGGCATGCCACCTGTCCACCTCGCCGATTCCTCCGTGACCCACACTATCCCCTGGCTGTCGGGATATCACGCTTCGGAATATCGCGATTCCTGTTACAATGTTTACGAGTCTTCAACCCACAAAACCCGGATGTGGGATTCCACGTGTAAATCCGACATCCCTTACGGCTCGGATCTACGGTCTTGCCCCTCCTGAGCTTCGAACCCTTTGGGAATACTTCACCATATCTCCCCCTGCTCCTCCATGAGATCTGATGAGTCACGGAACTTCGCGAAATCTCCTCAGAGAATTTCATCCATCCGTTCTTCCTTGGCTATTTTTGCGAAGGACCAAGTGTTCCTCCACAAACTTGTTCGCCTGCACGCAAACTTGCAACGCCTGCTTAAACACTTCGCGGCACAAGCTCCTTGTGCTTCTCTGTGATGATTTCTCGAAGGTCCTATACCTCCTGATCTTTCAGAAGATCCCTGCACACACTCCTTGTGGCAGACTTTCAAGCACTTTCTGAGTGTTGAAGTCTTTTGACTCTGCGCACACCTGCAGTAGTAGTCTTTCAATACTTCGCTCAAGTTCACAACCCTGAGGCTTCACTCGGCCTGCGCACTCCTTGCACGGCTCCTATGCCCAACTGCACTTTGCAAATGAACGAGAACAAAAGCTACCTATCTGAACCCTTTGTCAACGCACTCCTTGTGGACACTTCAACTGCACTCCTTATAGGAATCCTTGTTCAGATAGAGAAACAATTGAAACTCATTCCTTCTTCCTTTCATACTTCAAACTCAAACATGAAATCATATACACAGCATATAAAAGCAAATGTATAACAGGAAGCAAACATTCATGAGCACATCATTCAGCATCAATACACAGAGAACAAACACGAAACCATGAATTGGAATCAAACTCTTCTATTAATCCAAATATATGTACATGGGTGTTCTTACACAGATCTCTGCATGCTCTTGCTCCAATCTTCCATAATAATGTTACAAAACACAATGAGGGTGTCTATATCCCGTTTCCCTCTTGCGCTCTAAAACTGTATAATCTAGAATTGAATTCTATCTACCTGCATTAACTACTTTAAATGCCTTCTACCTACTAAGGACAAGAGAAAATCGCTCAAGGTCCATTTACATTTTACAAGTGTGCTTCTTCTTAATGACTTCATTTAAGATTGCGCATCAACTTCATGGTGTTTTCAAAATTTGTGTTGGCCTATCTAGTTGTCCGTTGTCTTCACGCTGGCTCGCTTGATGTTGGCGATGCTCTTGCATCATACTCCCTCGCTTGAAACTTTTCATGGGCTCCTGTCCATGAGCTTGTGCATGGTATGTCCATGCTTCTGGATCTTTGCTTCGTTTTCCCAGCTGGCATCTTCAACTGGATGGTTCTTCCACTTGACCAGATACTCAAAGTATTCTTTACGCCTGGTCTTTTTTGTTACTCTCTTGTCCAGTATGCACTCCATCTGTGGCTTATCTGCAACTGGCATCTGCTTTGTCCACTGGATCACTGGATGTTCATTTCTAGTCCCTACTTCCTCAGCTTTATATGGATACAAATCATAGATATTGAATATCGGAGAAATTCCGATCCCATCGGGTAATTCAATCTCATAAGCATTCACCCCAAATTTCTTCAAGACCTTACATGGCCCAATTTTCTTCATTTTCATCTTATTATACGTTCCTTTCGGGAACCTTTCCTTCCTCAAATGTGCCAGAATCAAGTCACCAACTTCGAATTGAAGTTGTCTCCTATGCTGATCTGTTCTACGCTTATACTCCTGACTTGAATTCTGCAATCTCTCCTTCACCCGGCTGTGAAGTTCTTTCATCGCCTCTGTGAATTCTTTGGCACTAGCGCTCCTAGTCGCAGTCTGTTTTGAATCCCTCAGTTCAGAAATTCCTCTTGGCTGCATGCCATAGATAACCTGAAATGGACTCTTCCCTGTGCTCCTGTTGACCGAGTCATTATAAGCAAACTTTGCCTGTGGTAATATATTGTCCCACTGACTGTGGTGCTCTTTCACCAAGCTTCTCAACAAGTCTCCTAAACTTATGTTTACCACTTCTGTCTATCCTTCCATCTGAGGATGATAAGCTGAACTAAACGACAAGTTAGTTCCCAGCTTCTTCCATAAGGTCCTCCAAAAATTTCCTATGAATTTAGTGTCTTGATCCGAAACTATACTCATTGGCAACCCATGAAGTCGAATGACCTCTTTGAAAAACAGGTTCGCAATGTGAGTTGAGTCACTGGTTTTCTGACATGGAATGAAGTGTGCCATCTTGGAAAATCTATCCACCACCACAAAGATTGAATCACAACCTCTTTGTGTTGTTGGCAACCCCAATACAAAATCCATGCTAATTGCATCCCATGGCCTCTCAAGTATGGGCAATGGTTGATAAAACCTTGCACTCTGCTTCCTTCCCTTCGAATGCTGGAAAATTCTGCATCTGTCCATATCTCTTGATGTCTGCTCGCATTCCTGGCCAAAAATACGACTCATTCAGCTTTTCGAACGTCTTTTCATGACCAAAGTTTCCTGCCAATCCTCCACTGTGTTTCTTCTTTAGCAGATTCTCCCTCATGGAGCATTTCGGAATACACAGCTGATTACCTTTAAATAGTAATCCTTCCTAGATCATGTACTCTATCCATTGGCTTCTGTCTCTGAGAACTGGATTCTCAGTTGCTTCATATGCCTCCTTAAAATCATGATCATCTGCGTACATGTCCCTGAGATCATCAAAACCCAACGTTTTGACTCGGAACTCCTGCAACAGCAAACACTTCCTGCTCAAAGCATCAACCACTTTGTTAGCAGTACCAGAAATATGTTTAATCAAAAAAGTGAAATTCTGCATATACTCAACCCATTTGACATGTTTCTGATTCAACTTTTCCTGTTGAGTCACAAACTGCAGTGCATGATTGTCACTGTAGAAGACAAACTCCTTCGGGATCAAGTAATGTCTCCATTTCTTCAATGCTTGGATGATAGCATAAAACTCCTTATCATAAGTGGAGTATTTTACTTTCGCTTCATTCATCTTCTCGCTGAAGCATGCTATCGGCCTGTATTCTTGACTCAAGACTGCCCCGATTGCAGATCTGCTTGCATCGCATTTCACCTGAAATGTCTTTCGGAAATCCGGTAACACCAAAACTGGTCGTTCCGTAATCTTCCTCTTCAACAGATTAAAACTTTTCTAAGCTTCTTCTGTCCAGTGAAAAGACTTGTGTCTTTTCTTCACTGTATCCATCATTGTTGCACTAATTCCACTAAAATTCCTGATGAATTTTCAGTAGAAACTAGCTAATCCATGAAAACTTCTCACCTCAAAAACATCCTTCGGTGATGGCCAATTCTTGATTACCTCCACCTTATCTGGATCCATCCTCAACTCATTTGCCGAAATAACAAACCCCAAGTAAATGAGCTCTGTCTTCATGAATGAGGACTTCTTCATGTTTATCAATAGCTTCTCCTGTTGTAGTTTCTGCATCACTGTAACCAAATGCTTCAGATGCTCTACCACTGTTTTACTGTAAACCAGTGTGTCATCTAAATACACAATGACAAATTTCCCGATGAACTCCCTCAGGACTTCATTCATCAACCTCATGAAGGTACTTGGTTCATTTGTTAAGCCAAACAGCATGACAAGCCATTCATATAACCCTTCATTGGTTTTGAATGTTGTCTTCCATTCATCACCTTCTCTCATGTGGATATGATGATAGCTGCTTTTCAAATCAATCTTTGAAAAATACCTTTCTCCACTCAAGCAATCCATCAGATCATCCATCCTCGGAAATGGAAATCTGTACCTGATGGTTATCTTGTTAATCGCCCTCGATTCAGTACACATCCTCCAGCCTCCATCTTTCTTCGGACTGAGTATTGTTGGAACAACACATGGACTCAAGCTTTCCCTGACTAAACCTTTGTCCAAAAAATCCTGGACTTGCCTTTTAACCTCTTCATTCTCTTGTGGTGTCAATCTGTACGTGGCTTTGTTTGGAAAACTGACTCCTGGTATGAGATCAATATGATGACTCACACTTCTAATCGGTGGCAACAAACGAGGTAATTCATCCACTACTATGTCAGCGAACTCTTCCAGGAGTTCCTGAACTTCTTCTGGTAAATCATCTACTCTTGTGCTAGTTAGAACAATCCTCGATTTCCTGACCATGATGAACTGTGGATCCTCCTTCTTCTTAACCTCATTAAGGAGTTCCTTTCCACTCATGAGAAGTACTGTGTTGCTTACTTCTGGTTTCACCTCCTTATCTTTAATTGGAAGCAACATGTGTGTCCTCCCATTCTTCTCCAGGGTGTATGTGTTCATTCTTCCATCATGAATCACATTTCTGTCATATTTCCATGGTCTACCCAGCAATAGATGAAAAACATCCATAGGAATGACATCACATAATATCTTATCATTATATCCTCCTGTCTTGAATTCAACTAAACATTGTTTAGTGACAGTTACCTGGTGTCCTTTTTGTAGCCACGAAACTCTGTAAGGGCTTGGATGATCAATCGTCTCCAGCTCCAGCTTCTCTACCATCTCGGTTGAAACGAGATTATCTATGCTACCACTGTCTACAATGACCTTGCATACCCTGTCCTTGGTCTTGCAAGAAAACCTGAAAAGTTTGGTCCTTTGGACTAAAATCTCCACCTCTTTCTCGGGTGTCAAAAGGACTTTTCGCATCATCAACAATCTTCTGCCTTCAGCGTCTTCTGCCTCAACATCCCGCCTCTGTGCTTCGGCGATGTGAGCTTCTCCACTCTCCTTCTTTTTATCTGGACACTCATAAGACCATTGCCCATTCTTTCCACATGTGAAGCATGTTATTACTCCACCTCTTCCTCTTCCTCTACCTCTAGTACGAGGAAAAGTGTTGTTGTCAGCATAATCTCCTCTCTTCTCAGTATGTTTCTCTCGATGTTCAGCATATTTCCCTCGCTGTGAGGTTCCACCTCTCTCAGTTCAAGTCTGAGGTTTCTTCCAGTCCTCCTTGGGCTTCTGATACTTATCCTGGGCGACTGATTTGCCTCTGGGCTGGATTCTGCCTCGGCTTCTCTGACTCTGCTTTTGGCTCAGCTTCTATTCTTCTTTCAGAGCCATTTGATAAGCATCTTCCACCGTTCAGATGGTTACCATGCTGATCTCATCTTGGATGTCATATCTCAGGCCATTCATGTATCTGGCAACTTTTTCATCATCGCTCTCCCGATGACCTGGTCTGATGTTCAGTTTGTAGAATTCCTTAGTGTATTCTTTCACTGTCATCATCTTCTGTCTCAGGTTCTGCATCCTCCTGAATAGAGTAATTTGATAGTCCCTGGGGATGAATTTTGCCTTCAGCTTCACGATCATTCTGTCCCAGCTTTTGATCTTCTGCTTGCCCTTGCAGCATCTGTCAGCTTGTAGTTCATCCCACCACAATGCTGCATGTCCCTTCAACCTTGTGACAACATGCTTGACTTTCTTTTCCTCTTCGACATCTTCATAGTCGAAGTATGTGTCTAGAGCCCTAATCCAGTCTATAAGCTCCTCTGCATCCAAGTTTCCCTCATAAACTGGAATGTCCATCTTTGCTCTTGCACCCATCCTTGCAATAGCTCTGATCAAACGTTCATTTGATGCATCTTCGGCTGCAACTTCTTCTTCATGTTCAACCTCAATCTCGCTTTCGGAA
>ML783383.1:642813-664366 GCA_009831015.1 Picea engelmannii | reverse complement strand
CTGCCTCTTCTTCTCGACATTTCCCTATCCTCTGGTGGATTGGGTGTTTGCCTATCCCTTCTCCTTGGCGGCATGGTAAATTCTTCTTCTCTGCTACAGAAAGCAAAGAAATTTTCTGTGCTCTGATACCAAATCTGACGTCGACACCCTCTTCTCCTCAACCTGCAGGTCGAAAAGTCCATGTTAGCTCAGGATCTTTCCTTTCACACGGCCCGAAGAACTCCAGATGGTTCTTCTATTTCCCTATCGGGAAATTTGCACCCACAACAATCCTCGTGGGATCCCCCTCTTTACAATCGGGAGATCGGACTTCGCAACTTCACGAGGTCAGTGGTCGAGCGTTGGACTCTCGAATCCCTGAATCCTGATACAGTCAACGCTGACCTTTCCCTTTTTCCCTTTCGAGATTTCCTTGATCACGATTTCGGCACTCGCGATGTCGAGTAACTTGTTTTACCGACCCCCGAATCCCGATATGCCGAAACTCCAGCACACACGTGAGCTCTATATTTTCAACGCTTCACCTCATCGACATTTCAGAGTTCACAATATCGTGATTCCTAATGCAAATGTTTCAGAACTTCTTGCCATGAAAACTCGAAATGGAATGCCACCTGTCCACCTCGCCGACTCCTCCGTGACCCACACTATCCCCTGGTTGTCAGGATATCGCGCTTCGGAATATCGTGATTCCTGTTACAATGTTTACGGGTCTTCAACCCATGAAACCCCGATGTGGGATTCCACGTGTAAATCCGACGGCCCTTACGGCTCAGATCTACGGTCCTACCCCTCCTGAGCTTCGAACCCTTTGGGAATACTTCGTCGTATCTCCCCCTACTCCTCCGTGAGAACTGACGGCTCACGGAACTTCGTGAAATCTCCTCAGAGAATTTCGTCCATCCGTTCTTCCTTGGCTATTTCTGCGAAGGACCAAGTGTTCCTCCACAAACTTGTTCGCCTGTACGCAAACTTGCAATGCCTGCTTAAACACTTCGTGGCACAAGCTCACTGTGCTTCTCTGTGATGATTTATCAAAGGTCCTATACCTCCTGAGCTTTCAGAAGATCACTGCACGCGCTCCTTGCGGCAGAATTTTAAGCACTTTCTGAGTGTTGAAGTCTTTTGACTCTGCGCACACCTGCAACAACAATCTTTCAATACTTCGCTCAGGTTCGCAACCCTGAGGCTTCACTCAGCCTGCACACTCCTTGCACGGCTCCTATGCCCAAATGCACTTTGCGAATGAACGAGAACAAAAGATACCTATCTGAACCCTTTGTCAACGCACTCCTTGTGGACACTTCAACTGCACTCCTTACAGGAATCCTTGTTCAGATAGAGAAACAATTGAAACTCATTCCTTCTTCCTTTCAGACTTCAAACTCAAACGTGAAATCATATACACAGCATATAAAAGCAAATGTATAACAGGAAGAAAACATTCATGAGCACATCATTCAGCATCAATACAGAGACAACAAACACGAAACCATGGATTGGAATCAAACTCTTCTATTAATCTAAATATTTGTACATGGGTGTTCTTACAAAATTCTCTGCATGCTCTTGCTCCAATCTTCCATAATAATGTTACAAAACACAATGAGGGTGTCTATATCCCGTTTCCCTCTTGCGCTCTAAAACTGTCTAATCTAGAATTGAATTCTATCTACCTGCATTAACTACTTTAAATGCCTTCTAGCTACTAAGGACGAGAGAAAATCGCTCAAGGTCCATTTACATTTTACAAGTGCGCTTCTTCTTAATGACTTCATTTAAGATTGCGCATCAACTTCAAGGTGTTTTCAAAATTTTTGCTGGCCTGTCCAACTGTCTGTTGTCTCCGCGCTGGCTCGCTTGATGTTGGTGATGCTCCTGCATCATTTTTGAAGTTATATTGTTCTATGCTACCCAAGATGACAGTTTTGGCTCAAATTTAGAAAAAAAAAATTATAATATCAAATGGATAATTCTTCATATTTCAACTCATTCTATATCTTTGGAAGTCCTTCAAGTTATCTCACGCCTATTGCAGTACATCTAGATTTTATTGATAATTCATTTATTTCATTGAATTTATGTGATGCAGGAGCATCTCCCGAGACAAGCGAGCCAACGCAGAATGTGAGTAAACAGCTGGAAGCCGTCCATCACAAATTTTTGAATTTTCCCTTGAAGTTGATGCGCCAAATATAAATGAGATCATTTAATGAAGGCACCTTAGTATAATGTAATCAGACATCGAGCCATATGCTCTCGTCTGAAGTAGATGGAGGCATTTATAGTAGTTAATGCAGGTAGATATGATTTTATTACTAGACTAGACAGTTCTAGAAGAAAGAGGGAGAATGGATATAGACACCCTCATTGTGCATTGTAACATAGTTCAGGAAGAATTAGAAGAATTGAGAGAATAGGAGAGAAGCAGAGAGCTGTAGAAGAACACCCATGTATAGATCTTGAATTAATAGAAGAATTTGATTCAGATTCATGGATGTCGTGTTATTCTCTGCGTATGTGTGTTGAATGCTATGCTCATGAGTATTTACTTCCTGTTATGCATTTGCTATTATACTGTGTGTATGATTTCAAGTGTTGAGATTGAAATCTTAGAGGAAGTGAAATGAGTTTCAATTGTTTCTCTATCTGAGCAAGGATTCCTGCAAGGAGTACAGTTGAAGTCGTCCGCAAGGAGTGCGTTGACAGAAGGCTTGGGTAGTCTAACTCTTGTTCTCATTCACCCAGAGGTGAAATCGGGTTATACGAGCCGTGCAAGGAGTGCGCAGGCTAAGGAGAGTCTCAGTTGTGAAACTGAGCGAAGTATTGAAGGACTGCTGCTGCAGGTGTGTGCAGAGTCAAAAGAACTCAACACTTGGAGTTGTTTGAGAACTGTCGCAAGGAGTGTGTGCAAAGGAACTCTTTGGGGTTGAAAGGGTGAGAAAGCTCAGGAGGAATAAGGCTTTCAGATCCGTCGAGAAGAAGCACAGTGAGTCTGTGCATAGAGTGATTGAATAGATGTTGCAAAGTTACGTGCAGAAGGACCAGTTTTCATAGAGAAATACTGGGTTCGCTCATAGGAGATATCCAAGAGGGAAATCAACGACTAGGATTTTGTGGAGGAGATTGACAGCGTCCCGTCAACCATCAGATCTGTCACAGAAGAGAGGAGTTACGGCTGCGTTCGGAGTTTAATCTCCAAGAGTTGTGAGCCGTTGGATGGTGGATTAGTTACCCGTCAGCCGTTGGGTCTGACAGAAGTTGCACGAGAGTTACCATCGGGATTTGGAGGATCGAAAATCTCGTGGTCGAATGTTTTTCGACATTTGAAACCCCGAAACTCTGGGAAGATCGGGATCGTCCGTTTGTGGGATGCGTGGAAGAAATCAACGTCATCAGGAAAGGTCCCGACAAGGAGTTATCCGTCGGTGCTTGAGTCATCGGGATATCGGGGATCCCGGTGACAAAGTGTTTGTGCATCGTGAAGTCATGAACCACAAAATCCCGACGAGGAAGAAGGTATAGCCGTGCGACCATCTGTCAGCATGACATAAGGGAGGAAGGCGCTGTAGTGGAAGCCAGTTGTCATCCTGACGGAGAGTCGGGGTTTGGAGAATCGGGGTTTTCGAGAACAGAGAAATCTTGTAACTCGGAGTCGCGAAACACGATATTTCGATGGGAGAGTTATGTGGCCCACAACAGGAGCTAGTGGAGGATAGGTGGCATAGTATCGGGGATCGGGAAAGGGCAAGTCCCGAATCCATTGGCATTTGGATTCGCGATCCCGCGAATTCTGAAATCCCGATAGAAGTGACGGGAGGTAGAAAAGGTTCATCCGCACGTGTGCATCGGAGTTTCGCCACGTCGGGTATCGGAAGTCGGTAAACCATAGTGCTCGATATCACGAGGGGAAAAATCACGACAAGAGAAGTCTCGATAGAGACGGAACAAGGTCAGTGTTGACTGAGGTATCGGGTCTCGGGAACTCGAGGCCCCAGTGATCGAAAATGAACTTGCGAAGCCATGAGTTCCGATCCTCCGATAAGTAAGGAAAGGGGGGAATCGTGAAGGGGAGAATCTGTGGGTGTAGATTTCCCAAGAGGGAAATAGAAGAAACTTGGATTTCTTCGGGCCGAGAAGGAGAAAGGTCCTATGAGCGGACGTGCCCTGGTTGGCGCAGTTGCGTCAAGTGGTATCAGAGCTTAGAAAAGATTCTTTGCTTTCTGTAGCAGAGAGAAAGGAGAATTCACCATGCTGCCAAGGAGAAGAGGTAGAGAATCACCTGATCCAGAGGAGGAAAGGGAAATGTCCAGAGAAAGAGGTAGGCAAGTGCAGAATCCAGACATGGAGAGAGAAATGCGTAATCTTCGTGCCAGAATGGAGGACATGGAGACATCACAAAGGTGCAAAGTTGATGTAGGGGATATCAGTGAATTTGAGAATGAAGATGATGCTGGACATAGAGAAGAAGAAACCCCAGTAGAAGATGCAGCAAGTGAACGATTACTTAAAGTTGTTGCAAGAATGAGTGCAAAGGTGAAAATGAACGTTCCAGTTTATGAGGGAAATATGGATGTAGAAGAGCTTCTAGATTGGATTAGAGCTCTAGACACTTACTTCGACTATGAAGATATTGAAGAAGATAAGAAGGTCAGGCATGCCATCACGAGATTAAAAGGACATGCAGCCTTGTGGTGGGATGAGCTAGAAGTGTATAGGCATTGCCAAGGCAAGCAGAAAATTAAGAGCTGGGACAGGATGATTGCAAAGATGAAGGCAAAATTCATCCCCAGGGATTATCAAATTTCTCTATTCAGGAGGATGCAAAACCTGAGACAGAAGCTGATGACAGTGAAGGAATATACTGAGGAATTTTACAGGTTGAATATCGGGGCAGGTCATCGCGAGAGTGATGATGAGAAAGTTGCCAGGTATATGAATGGCCTGAGATATGAGATTCAGGATGAAATGAGTATGGAAACCATCCGAACGGTAGAGGATGCTTATCAAATGGCTTTGAAAGCTGAGGAGAAGCTGAGTCGAAAGCATAGTCAAAGAGGCCGAGGCAGAAGTCAGCCCAGAGGCAAATCATTTTCCCAGGAAAGAACCCAGAAGCCCAAGGACGACTGGAAAAAACCTCAGACTCGGACAGAGAGAGGTGGAAGCTCACAGCGAGGGCGATATGCTGAGAAAAGAGAATAGCATACTGAGCAGAGAGGAGGATATGCTGATAATGATAGATTTCCTTGTACCAGAGGTAGAGGAAGAGGGAGAGGTGGAGTAATTACATGCTTCACATGTGGGAAGAATGGGCACAGGTCTTTCGAGTGTCCAAAGAAAAAGAAAGAAACTGGAGAGACTCACATCACCGAGGCACAGAGGCGAGATGTTGAGGCAGAATACGCTGAAGGCGGAAGATCGTTCATGATGCAGAAAGTCCTTTTGACGCCAGAGAAGGAGATGGAGAATTCAACGCAGAGAAACAGTCTTTTTAGGACTGCTTGCAAGACCAGGGACAGGGTATGCAAGGTTATCGTGGATAGCGGTAGCACTGATAGTATCGTTTCAACTGAGATGGTAGAGAAGCTGGAGTTGGATACAACTGATCACCCGAGTCCATACAAAGTTTCATGGATACAGAAGGGACATCAGGTAAATGTCACTAAACAATGTTTAGTTGAATTCAAAATAGGAGGGTATAATGATAAAGTACTCTGTGATGTCATTCCTATGGATGTTTGTCATCTATTGCTGGGTAGACCATGGAAATATGATACAAATGTGATTCATGATGGGAATATGAATACATATACCCTGGAGAAGAATGGGAGAACTCATATGTTGCATCCAATTGAGGATAAAGAGGTAAAGCCAGAAGCAAGCAAAACAATACTTCTCATGAGTGGGAAGGAACTTCTTACGGAGGTGAAGAAGAAGGAGGAACTGCAATTCTTTGTGGTCAGAAAACCGAAGATTATCCTGACTAGCACAGGGGTGGACGATTTTCCAGAAGAAGTTCAAGGACCGCTGGAAGAGTTCGCTGATATAGTAGTGGACGAATTACCTCGTTCGTTGCCACCGATGAGAAGTGTGAGTCATCACATCGATCTCATACCAGGATCTAGTTTACCAAACAAAGCAACGTACAGGTTGACACCGCAGGAGAACGAAGAAGTCAAAAGACAAGTCCAGGAGTTGTTGGACAAAGGTTTGGTCAGGGAAAGCTTGAGTCCATGTGTTGTTCTGACAGTACTCAATCCGAAGAAAGACGGAGGCTGGAGGATGTGCACTGATTCAAGAGACATTAACAAGATAACTATCAGGTACAAATTTCCATTGCCAAGGATGGATGATTTGATGGATTGCTTAAGTGGAGCAATTTTTTTTTCAAAAATAGATTTGAAGAGTGGATATCACCAGATTCGTATGAGAGAAGGCGATGAGTGGAAGACGGACTTCAAAACCAACGAAGGACTGTATGAATGGCTTGTCATGCCATTTGTCTTGACGAATGCACCAAGTACCTTTATGAGGTAGATGAATGAAGTCCTGAAGGAGTTCATCGGGAAATTTGTCATCATGTATCTGGATGACATATTGGTTTTCAGCAAGATGAAGGCTGAACACCTGAAGCATTTGGCCATTGTGATGAAGAGGTTACAGCAAGAGAAGTTGTTGATAAACATGAAGAAATCCTCGTTTATGAAGACATAACTCATTTATTTGGGGTTTGTTATTTCGGCAAATGAGTTGAAGATGGATCCAGATAAGGTGGAAGTGATTAAGAATTGGCCATCACCGAGAAATATTTTTGAGGTAAGGAGTTTTCATGGATTGGCTAGTTTCTACCGAAAATTCATTAGGAATTTCAGTGGAATTAGCGCAGCGATGATGGACACAGTCAAGAAAAGACATAAATCTTTTCACTGGATGGAAGAGGCTGAGAAGAGTTTAAATTTGTTGAAACGAAAGATTACAGAACAACCAATTCTGGTGTTGCCGGATTTTCAGAAGACATTTCAAGTAAAATGTGATGCAAGCGGGTTTTCCATAGGAGCGGTCTTAAGTCATGAGGACAGACTGATTGCATATTTCAGCGAAAAGCTGAATGAGGCAAAAGAAAAGTATTCCACATATGATATAGAATTTTATGCCATCATACAAGCATTGAAGAAATGGAGGCACTATTTGATTCCAAAGGAATTTGTTTTGTATAGTGATAGCCATGCATTACAATTTGTGACTCAACAGGAAAAGTTGAATCAGAGGCATGTTAAATGGGTTGAATACATGCAAAATTTCACTTTTGTGATAAAACATATTTCTGGTATTGCTAACAAAGTTGTTGATGCTTTGAGCAGGAAGTGTTTGCTGTTACAGGAGTTCAGAGTCAAGACGTTAGGCTTTGATGATCTCAGGGATATGTATGCAGATGACCAAGATTTTAAGGAGGCGTATGAAGCAGCTGAGAATCCAGTTCTCAGAGACAGAAGCCCTTGGACAGACTATATGATCCAAGATGGATTATTGTTCAGAGGAAATCAGTTGTGTATTCCAAATTGCTCCATGAGGGAGAATCTGTTAAAGGAGAAGCACAGTGGAGGCTTGGTCGGACACTTTAGTCATGACAAGACATTCGCGAAGCTGAGCGAGTCATACTTTTGGCCAAGGATGCGAGAAGAGGTCAAAAGGTTTGTAGATAGATGCATAATTTGCCAGCATTCGAAGGGAAGGAAGCAAAATGCGGGTTATTATCAACCATTGTCCATACCTGAGAGGCCGTGGGATGAAATTAGCATGGATTTCATATTGGGATTGCCAAGGACACAAAGAGGATTTGATTCGATCTGTGTGGTAGTAGACAGATTTTCCAAAATGGCACATTTTATCCCATGTCAGAAAACCAGCGATGCGACTCACATCGCAAATCTGTTTTTCAAGGAGGTCATTCGACTTCATGGATTACCGAAGAGCATAGTTTCGGACAGAGACACGAAATTCATAGGACACTTTTGGAGGACATTATGGAAGAAGTTGGGGAAAAACTTGATGTTTAGTTCTTCTTATCATCCTCAGATGGATGGACAAACATAAGTGGTGAACATAAGTCTGGGAGACTTGCTGAGAAGCTTGGTGACGGAGCACCTCAACAGTTGGGACAATGTATTGCTGCAGGTAGAGTTTGCTTATAATGATTCAGTGAACAGAAGCACAGGCAAAATCCCATTCCAGATCGTATATGGCATGCAACCAAGAGGAGTTTCTGACTTAATGGATTTGGAACAGACTGCAACTAGGAGCGCAAGTGCCGAAGAGTTCACGGAGGCGATGAAGGAACTTCACAGCCAAGTGAAGCAGCGGTTGCAGAATTCAAGCCAGGACTATAAATGCAGAGTCGATCAGCATAGAAGGAAACTTTAGTTTGAGGTTGGGGATCTGGTTCTAGCACACTTGAGGAAAGAAAGGTTCCTGAGAGGAATGTATAATAAATTGAAAATGAAGAAAATTGGACCATGCAAGGTCTTGCAGAAAATGGGACAGAATGCTTATGAGATTGAATTACCGGATGGGATCGAAATTTCGCCGATATTCAATGTCTCGGATTTGTATCCATACAAAGCTGAGGAAGCAGGAACAAGTGATGAACAACCAGAGGTTCAGTGGCAAAAGCAGATGCCAGTTGCGAAGAAGCCACAGATGGAACAACTACTGGATAAATGAGTGGGTAAGAAAAGCAGAAGGAAAGAATATTTTGAATATTTGGTCAAGTGGAAGGGTCATCCAGTTGAAGATGGCAGCTGGGAGACTAAAGCAGAGATTTTGAAGCATGGATAGACTTTGCAAGATCTCATGGACATGATCCCATGCAAATTTTCAAGAAAGGGAGTATGATGCAGGAACATCTCCCGAGACAAGCGAGCCAACGCGGAATGCGAGTAGATAGCTGGAAGGCGTCCAGCACAAATTTTTGAATTTTCCCTTGAAGTTGATGCGCCAAATATAAATGAGATCATTTAATGAAGGTGCCTTGGTATAATGTAATCAGACCTCGAGCCATATGTTCTCGTCTGAAGTAGATGGAGGCATTTATAGTAGTTAATGCAGGTAGATAGGATTTTATTACTAGACTAGACAGTTCTAGAAGAAAGAGGGAGAACGGATATAGACACGCTCATTGTGCATTGTAACATAGTTCAGGAAGAATTAGAAGAATTGAGAGCATAGGAGAGAAGCATAGAGTTGTAGAAGGACACCCATGTATAGATCTTGAATTAATAGAAGAAATTGATTCAGATTCATGGCTGTCATGTTATTCTCTGCGTATGTGTGATGAATGCTATGCTCATGAGTATTTACTTCCTGTTATGCATTTGCTATTATGCTGTGTGTATGATTTCATGTGTTGAGATTGAAATATGAGAGGAAGTGAAATGAGTTTCAATTGTTTCTCTATCTGAGCAAGGATTCCTGCAAGGAGTGCAGTTGAAGTCGTCCGCAAGGAGTGCGTTGACAGAAGGCTTGGGTAGTCTAACTCTTGTTCTCATTCACCCAGAGGTGAAATCAGGTTATACGAGCTATGCAAGGAGTGCGCAGGCTAAGGAGAGTCTCAGTCCTGAAACTGAGCAAAGTATTGAAGGACTGCTGCTGCAGGTGTGCGCAGAGTCAAAAGAACTCAACACTTGGAGTTGTTTGAGAACTGCCGCAAGGAGTGCGTGCAAAGGACCTCTTTGGGGTTGAAAGGGTGAGAAATATCAGGAGGAATAAGGCTTTCAGATCCGTCGAGAAGAAGCACAACGAGTCTGTGCATAGAGTGATTGAATAGATGTTGCAAAGTTACGTGCAAAAGGACCAGTTTTCATAGAGAAATACTGGGTTCGCTCGTAGGAGATATCCAAGAGGGAAATCAATGGTTAGGATTTTGAAGAGGAGATTGAAAAAGTCCCGTCAATCGTCGAATATGTCACAGAAGCGAGGAGTTACAGCTACGTTCGGAGTTTAAGCTCCAAGAGTCGTGAGCCGTTGGATCATGGATCAGTTACCCGTCAGCCGTTGGGTCTGACAGAAGTTGCACGAGAGTTACCATCGGGATTCGGAGGATTGGAAATCCCGTGGTTGAATGTTTTTCGACATTTGAAACCTCGAAACTCCGGGAAGATCGGGATCATCCATTTGTGGGACGCGTGGAAGAAATCAACGTCATCAGGAAAGGTCCTGACAAGGAGTTATCCGTCGGTGCTTGAGTCATCGGGATATCGGGGATCCCGGTGACAAAGTGTTTATGCATCGTGAAGTCACGAACCGCGAAATCCTGACGAGGAAGAAGGTATAGCCGTGTGGCCAGCTGTCAGCACGACATAAGGGAGGAAGGCGCTGTAGTGGAAGCCAGTTGTCATCCTGACGGAGAGTCGGGGTTCGGAGAATCGGGGTTTTCGAGAACAGAGAAATATTGTAACTCGGAGTCGCGAAATGTGATATTCCAACGGGAGAGTTGTGTGGCCCACAACAGGAGCTAGTGGAGGACAGGTGGCATAGTATCGGGGATCGGGAAAGGGAAAGTCCCGAATCCATTGGCATCTAGATTCGCGACCGCGAATTTCGAAATCCCGATAGAAGTGACAGGAGGTAGAAAAGGTTCATCCGCACGTGTGCATCGAAGTTTCGCCACGTCGGGTATCGGAAGTCGGTAAACCATAGTGCTCGATATCGCAAGGGGCGAAATCACGACAAGAGAAGTCCTGATAGAGACGAAACAAGGTCAGTGTTGACTGAGGTATCGAGTCTCGGGAACTTGAGGCCCCAGTGATCGAAAATGAACTTGCGAAGCCGTGAGTTCCGATCCTCCGATAAGTAAGGAAAGGGGGGAATCGCGAAGGGGAGAATCTGTGGGTGTAGATTTCCCGAGAGGGAAATAGAAGAAACTTGGAGTTCTTCGGGCCGAGAAGGAGAAAGGTCCTATGAGAGGACGTGCCCTGGTTGGCGTGACTGCATCATTATGTTATGTATGAAAGTGCAGTTGAATAATTGTTCATTGAATTTTGTAGGATCAAGATTTAGGATCGAGTTCAGGTGCTTAAGTTATTTTGTAGTCCCAAAATTCCACAAGCTCTTATTAAGAGAAATGTACTACAAGAAGATGTTTGATGAAAATGGACAGATTCTTTACCCTAATAATCATAAAATGAAATCTTCCAGCAACCAACCTGGGTCAACGATATTACACTATGAATTGGATTACTTTTATGTAGACAACCCCATAGGGTGTAAGAAAAAGATGATTGAGTAATTCTATTTTTGGATTTTCAATGGAACTAAAGTAAATGTATTGCTTAATTTGACATTTGTTTTATAAAGTGGTTGCTTTCATGTTTATTATTGGGAAACAAGGTCCATGCTTATAATAAGTGTTTGGTATAATGTTTGAACATATTTTTTTTGGCAATCTATTTGGAAAAATCTATTCACAAAAGGGGAGAATTTAGAATTGTCATGCAACTGACTCGTCACTAGGGAAACTGGGTCAGCTGTAGTGAATTGAGTAAACTTGAGTCACTTCCAAGAGGTTCATTTGATATGAGCAAATTTTAAGACCATAGTCACGGGGATATGTCATCGAATGATGAGCATGTCGGTCTACTAGTAGGAGGGAAGAAGTGGTCATAATTGAGGTTAACTAGGTGTCACCCTATATGGGGGCGTAAATTCCTTTGCATCTAGGGGAGACACACCTCGTCTAAGGAATATCCATACCAAGGCTCCCAATTCCTATCAAGTTGTTGGTTATGTCCTAATATTCCCTCATTTACCAATATGTCAGCTAGGTTGTTGGCTAAGCGACATAAATGTAGGGGGATGACCACATCGAGATTCTTTGTCAAAGTTTGAAATTTTTTGAGGCCTTTTCAAGCCTCCAACCCGTGGATATTTTGTCGATAAATGATCTAGTTAGAAGATTTCTTAGCATCTGAATGATGATCATTGAGTCTCCTTCTACCATTAATTTACCATAACCTTCTCTTTCTATGATGAGGAGACCACGTTCCAGTGCTAAGAGCTTTGTTGTGTTGTTGATGTATGTGCTCATGTTCTATACATATAGTCTGATGATATTGCCATTGTTTTCTCTAAAGACACGTCCTAGGCCTTCCTTGCCCCAATTTCCTTTGGAGGCTTCATCGAAGTTCAGTTTGATGAAGTCTTTCGGGGGAGGTTGTCATTTCTTTGGGGACCCTAATTTTGTTTTGACTGAGGGAGTAGGAGCAAAGGCCAAATGTTTTTGTAGGTCCAAAATTTGGATAATAGTTGTCTCCTTTTGACCTACTTTCCAATCCTGGTCGTCCCATGGAGTGATAAGGTAGTTTCCTTAATATCTTTAAGGATTTGAGTCCATATCTAGGTTTCATTTCTTTGAATTCTTTTGAATATTCTCCTGTTGTGATCTTTCCATATTTTCCAAAGAAGAAACCCTGGACATAGTTGACAAAATCAGTTGAGGATCAGGTTGGAGAAGGCTTCTGAGCACTAGATTTCAATGTTTTTTGTCGAGCTAGAGTAGTATCTATCTAATATCCAAAAGAGGGTTTCCCCTTTATCCCATAGCTCATAAGAGATTCGTCATGAGTTTAGGAGGTGATCGATGATTTCTTCATTTTTGTAGCATAAGGGGTAGATCCTATAGCCAACAAAGCCTCTTTTTAGAAGATTATCCCATGTGAGAATTCTGCCATGAGATAGCATCCATAGGAAGAGGGATACCTTTGGCTAATGTTTTTGTTGCCAGATATTATGTCATACTACTTTCTGAGGCAGGTTACATTAGTTTGTTATGAGGTTGTATTCTTCCTTGATATTAAAGTTTCCTTTTAGATTATAACCACATCGAAGCTTGTATTTTTCATTTTCATTCTGAATTTTCTTGTCAGTTAACTCCTTCCAAAAAGAATCATAATCAAGAGTGGGAATTAAGGGAGGCCAATTTTCTTTTTTCTATCCATGTGCACCATTTATGAGTTGGTAGGCTTTCGTTCCAGTATTGAGCTACCCATTTTCTTCCTTGATTGAGCATGATTTATTTTAGCTGTTGTAGATTCTTTTTATCCTTCCAAGATGGGATATGTTGCGAAGCGTCATCCCAGAATAACATGTGGTGTCTAATATAGACTTCCCAAAAGGAGTTTTTTTGAACTATGTGTTTATTGTGTCAATTTATATTCCAAATGGACGAGCCTTTAATGTCACACTCCAGGCAGATGATGTTGTGATGAGCTATGTTTTGGACGTAATTTATTTTCCATATATTCCCCCATAGGGATTCATTTTTCTGTGTCCATTTCCACCAATTTTTTTCACCTAAGACCGAGATGATAGTGTACAAATATTGAAGTCCAGGACCGCTTGCAGATTTGGGTTGACAAACTTGTTCCCAATTGACTAAGGACATTTTTTTCTTTTTTGTCTCCTCCTCAAATGAAGGATATTTGAAGGTTTTGCATAGCCTTTAGGATGGATTTTGGGGCATCCAAAGTTAAAAATAAGAATAACTTCATTTCTTGGAGAAACAATTTAAGAAGAACCAATCTGTTGGGGAGGTTTAGAGCATGAAAATTTCAGTTGGCCAGTTTGCGCTCTAATCTAACTAGGAGGTCTTCCGAGGTGCAATTGTTTAGGGAATTTTCCATAATAAAAGCTTCCATGTATTTGGAAGGCATGGATCTTCTTTGAAATCCTATAATTAGGGTAATGTTAGTTTGAACAACAATATGAGTATTAGAGAAAAAAATGCTAGATTTACCTTGGTTTATGGAAGTTTTAAAGGCTTACTTGAATTCGGTTAGGACTTGATTTATGACTTGATTTTCCTTGACAATTGGAGTTCCCATAAGAATGGTGTCATCTAATTTTTTTTGATGTGAAACCAGGAGGTCTTCACCAAATATTTTAAAGCCACGAAGCTTGTTGGAGGTTATTGTCGCTTTGAGATATCTTCCTAACCCTTCTGCCATTAGGATGAAGAAGAAAGGAAAGAGGGGGTCTCCTTGTCTGATGGCCCGAGAGGTGATAAGGTTTATTATGGAGATCCATTGACCAAAATAGAGAAGAAGGTCATGGATGTGAGAGAAAGAATCCATTTTATTCAGGAGGTTGAGAAGTCAAAGGCATAAATAATGTGGTGAATGTATTGTCAACTTAGCTTGACAAAAGCTTTAGAAATGTCCAATTTTATGAGAATTCATGTAGTTTTGGTAGTTTTGAGAGAATGGATAATTTCATTGGCAAGGATGATGCCATCAAGAATATGACTTCCTTCCATGTAGCATTTTTGTTCCTCTAAAATGAGATTGGGGAGAATAGGTTTGAGCCTATTAGCTATGACTTTGGTGATAATTTTATAGGCTACATTACAAAGTGAAATTGGTATGAATTTGTTGGGATACTCATCTTGGTATTCCTTAGGAATAAGGTCAAGTAAGGTTGCATTCAAGGAAATGAGAATGTTGAAGAAACTTATGGAATCCACCACTATTTCCCAAACGTCATACTTGATAATGGGCCATTAGGTGTGAAAGGAATTAGTTTTGAAACCATCTGGAGCTGGATATTTACCTTTTGGCATGTCCGTTATGATGTGTTAAATATCTTCTAGCATTGTAGGATGAAGTAGGGCCTCATTTTGATCAGGGGTAACTAGCTTCAGAATGTTGCGGGTTATTTTGTTGATGGCTTCCGATCTGTGATGTTGAGGTTCGGTGAGCAAATTTTGGAAGTGGTTTATCAGCTCATGCTCTATTTTAGCATGCTATCTTAATTGGTTACCTTGATTGTCTTTGAGCATGATGATTTTGTTATGGTTTCAGCGTTGAACTGTGGATTTGTGGAACAAATTTGAGTTTATGTCTCTCTCTTTTAGCCACTAGATTCAGGATTTTTTTTCCCAAAGGATCTCTTCTAGATGTGCCTTGTTATTCAGCTGAAATTGAAGAAGGTATTGTTTGGATACCAGTTCTTTTGTTTTTCCCTCTATGATCATTGCTTGATAAACCTTCATCATTTGGATTTCTAATTCTCATTTTTCTTTGAATATGTCTCCAAAGGTTTCTTTGTTCCATTTTTTGACTTAGACTTTGAGATGATCTATCCTCTATTGAAATCTATACATTCGAATGCCAATAATGTTGCTATATTCTTGCCACCACTACTGAATATTGTGCATGAAAGTGGGGGGGTTAAGAAAAAAAGATTGAAATCAGGAGGGTCTAAGCTTGGGTCCACCTAGAAATTTTACAGCAATTGCTATGGGCCAGTGATCAAATCTAGATAAGGGGAGGATCAAGGATTCCAAGGAGAGGTCTAGAAGGAGAAGGGATTCAGAGACTATAAAGAGATACAAGAGGGATGCAACTTGCTAGTCACATCCCGTATGATTTTTAGAGGTGTGGAGGCCATTTGAAGGAGGTAGGTCAATGAGGTGGAGAGAATGAATGATGGATTGGAAGCTCAAGGATTCAAGCTCAAGGAAATGAAATCCACCTCACTTTATCTCTCCCTATCGAGGTGGAGATGATGGCTCCTATGATGGTTGAATTTGCCCCCTATAATCCAATGTTTATCTCCTATGATGGCTGGAAGAGCTTGGATTGAGGAACAAGGATTTTTTAGGGCCAGACTAAGGCCCATAGATGTTGGTAAGGATGCCATTAGTTGTAAATTCTATAAGTTGGAAGTGTGAAGAGACAATTCGATGAGTGGAGACATAATATATTAAATTTATCTCCTTGGGGTTCCATAAAATGGTCAGGCCTCTAGATGCACCAAGGGCATTGATTGAAATTTATTGGGAGCCTCTCCAAATATTGGAGCAATCTCGGAGACCATATTTCTCTCACATTTGGTTTGTTTTATAATCACTATAGTAGGTTGTTCTTTAGCAATGTTGTACTACATTATTCTTTGTTTGGTTTTACCATCCAGATCGTGAATGTTCCAAGAGACAATTTTCATGTAGAACTCTTGGGGTTGGGTAGGAACACATTTGTCATTAGGGTTATTCTCCCATAATTAACCAACATTTCACCCAAATATTGGAGTTGTTTATTGGTTTGTATGCCCCTTTTCTTTTCCTATCTAGATAATTTTGAGGGGTCTTTGGAGGTACTAGTTGTGACTCCTAGAGAATTAGAGGAGGGAGGTGTTGGAATATTGGTTGTTGTCATTGATGTCAACCATAGTCATTGGTTGTAGTCATTGATGTCAACCCTAGCCATTGGCTTTTGGACCCCACAGTTGATCGAAGTAGATAGACATGAAGGAAATTACACATGAAGATACAACACCCATGGATGGATAATATAAGTCATGCTTCTTCTGGTGGTATGTGGCACGTCATGTGGATCCTCACAATTGCGGAGAAATGATTTTTTGAAGATGACAATGTAAATTGAAGCAGAAACTACATGTCGGCCCTAATGTTAAAAGGAAGTGGCATAAAGGGTATAAATACATCTCATTATACATTCATTTTTCAACAAACACAATTTTACTAATGAACAAGGAGATATAAGTCACATTTCTGAGGAAATATGAAGTAAATAAGGCCGAATTTCAAAGGAGGATGAAGTATTTTGGTGATGTGTTCTAAGGTATGTTATTTATAGGTCATCTTACCAGTTTTTCTATAACTTTGTTTCTAGAACGATTCATATGGTGAAATTTGGATGCTATTGAGAAGACATATCTAGGTACCTGTGGTAAACATTTCAACCTTTATTCTCTATAATTTTGGAGATACACTCTATGGAAGATAGGATTTTTGACTAGTCCTGAAGCTAGTCATAAACATGTGTTCCATGTAAAACAATCATAACGTATTCATAAAGAATCCAAATGAAGTGAGACCAATTGCATTGGAAAGAGTATGGATTGTAGTTTCCTCTGTACGAATTTTAGAATCTGATGTTAAATATTGAGCATGGGGAATGTTGTACAAGTTCTCTTTCTTGAATAAACCAAAATTGAATAAGGTCTACCATTTTCTCTATAACTCCTTTTCTGGGAGGATTCAAGGAGTGAAACTTCGAGGAGATTCAGAGAATACATTGAGTAATATTATATATAGGATCAAAGTATTCCAAGAACTGAATAATTGCAGAAGTTGAATAAGTATTAGGAAACATTATCAGGTTCTATGTAATGGTTGGTTGATGGTGATAATTTAATGTAAAGTTTTATTATCTCTCATATATTCTTGGGTGGAAGGAAGGGGAAAGGATGGAGAGGTCAACCCTCTCTTGATATTGAAGGATTGTATGTTTATTTTGGATGTTTATCCCTCCCTTTATATTTGGAATTTGTAGCTACCTTTGGAAGTCATTACTTCCTTTGAACAATAATACATGATTACTTCTTATATATTGTGCATGGTGTATTGGTGTATCTCTTATACTATTCTTCATTGTTCATTGGATAGTCTTCATTTCTGATTGGATATAAATTGAATACATGAGCTGATTGAAGTACAAGTTAAAAAATATTAATTTCTCTAAATACTGATTCACCCCTCTCTCAGTATTTCCAACAATTGGTATCAGATCAAGTTTCTTTCATAACAGCTTAACCACTGGAAGGAAAATCCTGAGCAGAGATGGATGACCATGAACACATTCCAAATGGGATTCAACAATTTGATGGAAGCAATTATCAATACTGGAGTGATACGATGAAAACTTACCTAACATCTTTGGGAGTAGACATTTGGTACTCAGTTGGAAACGACTATGTAATCCGAAAGAATGCTCCAACCGATCCAAATGAGAAGAAGCTTATGAGTTGTAATTCAAAATCCAGACATGTTATTCTAGGAGCATTGACACCAACCATTGCTAGCAAAGTGATGGGATGCAACACTGCTAAAGAGATATGGGACAAACTCTATTGGGTATGTGTTATATTCTTTGCATGTGTGTGTGGGGGGGTGCGTTAGATTTGACAACTATTTTAGTGGATTTTTCTATTTTTAGCGGTTTTCTAAATTAATTCTGGATTAAGGGATTAGGATTTTGGTAGCTATGGAATACCTAAAAACATTGTATATATGGTATGGTGAATGGTGAAATTAATAAAATAAAGAGTTGAAAGGTGTGGCACCAAGGAAGGCTGGTTTTCTCTCGGTTAAGGGCTTCCAGGGTAAATCTCTATGTACTATGTGTATGAGCCATTGATTAATTTATGTTTTTCTTAAGAATCTATATGAATTGCTTTACTTCATAGTTTTAAAACTTACAAACTCAAGAGTATATATGAAGGTGATCCAAAAGTTAAGAAGGTCAAGCTTCAATGATATAGAGCAGAATTTGAAAATTTGAAGATTGATGAAAAGGAAGATATTGCAACCTATTTTCTTAGAGTTGATGAAGTTGTTAATTCTATCAGAGGATTAGGTGAAGAACTCAATGAATCCTTGGTTGTACAAAAAGTGTTGAGATCACTTATCTTGAAGTATGATGCTAAGGTGTCCGCCAATGAAGAAACTAGGGACTTGACCAAAATGATAATGGATGAATTACATGGGTATCTTATAGCATATGAAATGAGAATAGGTACAAAAATTGACCAACCAAACAATGAAATAGCCTTTAAATTCATAAATAAGACAAAATACAAGGATAACGACCTTGATGAAGAAATAACAAATTTCATAAGAAGGCTTCGGAAGGGAACTAGTAGATACAAAGGTAAGTCTCCTCTCAAATGTTTTAAATATGGTAGAATAAGACATATTGCTGAAAAATGATACTATAAAAAGAGAAGTCTAAAAAAAAAAAGATCTTCTACTCCAAGGATGATGACATCTCCTCAGATGAGAGTGATGAGGAAGATAATGATGGAGGAGAAGTCCACTTCATAGCCCAAGAAACCCAGGATGATGATCACAAGAGTTCTAAAGAAGAAGAAATCATTTCTGAAGAAGATTCAGATGAAGAAACCAACCTTGATTCCTTTTGGGGATATAAAGACAACGTAGAGAGTGAACAAGAAGATGAGAATATTGAAAGGTTGAAGCATGTTGAAACTGAAAATATCAATGTTAGAAACACAAACATAATACTAAAAGGTGAATTGAGTAGTTGTGAAGAAGAGAATTACAAGCTTGAAAAGACCATTCATAGCTTGAAGGAACAATTAGAAGATTATGAGAAATTGAAAGCAGGATTGGATAACACAAAAGGGGAGCTACTATTGATAATAGAAAAGTTGAATAAGTTCGAAAAAAACATTGAAAAATTAGATGAGATCCTTAGCAGTCAAATATCTCCAAACGAAAAGACAAGACTAGGATACAATGACAGATTGAAGGCAACAAAACAAGAGAAGGAAGATGAAAAGGATGAAACCAACACTCCAAAGAAAGTTGAACAACAAGATAGAAGACTAGAATTCAGAAGGAATGAGACGTTAAGAATATCCTCTCCCATCAGGTATGAAAGAAATCATTATGAAGTAAAGTATAGAAGAATAGATCGTGAACCCAGATGGACCACACCACAAAGAAGATCACTTACTCCCAGGTATCAAAATTTCTTTCTTGGACATTGTTATACTTGTGGAAATTTTGGACACAAGGCAATCAATTGTAGAATCAATGAAAGGAATAACTATGCAAGATACATGAATGGTGCAAATAGTAGATATGGAAATGTTTGTAGACCTGTCGACAGAAATTATAATCCATTTGACCCATTAATGGATCAAAATATTGTATGCTACAAGTGAAATAATATTGGTCACAAAGCACAAGATTGCAGAGAGATGAAGGAGGATAATCCTATGCCAAATGTCCCTATACCAACTACAACATGGAAAAGGAAAGAAATTACACACAATGAAAACTGCCAAATAGCATTGGTCGCTAAAGAATGCAAAGAAGAAGATGAATGGTTCATAGACAGTGGGTGCTCTTCTCATATGACTGGAGATCAAAGAAAATTTGTCATCTTGAATAAAAAGGGTGGAAATGTTGCATTTGGAGATGACTCATCTACCAAAATACTTGGAAAAGGAACTATAAAGCTTGGAAGTGAAATTGTAAAAGCGGGAAAAGTCCTATTGGTTGAATATCTGAAGCATAATATCCTCAGTTTCAGTAAAATATGTGATCAGGGATACACTCTTATGTTTGACTCTCAAAAATTTTAAATTATAGAAAATAACTCAGGAAGATTGGTTGCAATTGCAACAAGAAGACTGAATAGCATATACATCCTAGAAAGAAGAAGAGAGAGAATACAGAAGTCACACAAAAGGATTCCAAGGAAGAAAAAGTACCAAAGACAAAAAATAATGATGAAGTATTATAGAGTGCCACATGTTCAGAGGGAGTAGCCCCAAAGAAGAAGGTCACCTTATGCCATTGAACTTAGGGGGAGAAGCCCCACCCTTTTCCATTGATGTAAAAGGGGGAGAGAAATTGGGATCATGATGACAGGGGGAGCATGAGTGTTTCCATAAATGAAAAAGGGGGAGATTTTTGGAAGATTGGTTGTTGTTATTGATGTCAACCATAGTCATTGGTTGTAGTCATTGATGTCAACCCTAGCCATTGGATTTGGGACCCCACAGTTGATTTAAGTAGATAGACATAAAGGAAATTACACATGTAGATACAACACCCATGGATGGATAGTATAATTCATGCCACTTCTAGTGGTATGTGGTACGTCACGTGGATCCTCACAATTGAGGAGAAATGAATTTTTGAAGATGACAATGTGAATTGAAGCAGAAACTACATGTTAGCCCTAATGTTAAAAGGAAGTGACACAAAGGGTATAAATACATCTCATTATAAATTCATTTTTCAACACACACAAGTTTACTAATGAACAAGGAGATATAAGTCAAATTTATGATGAAATATGAAGTAAATAAGGCCAAATTTCAAGGGAGGATGAAGTCTTTTGGTGATGTGTTCTAAGGTATGTTATTTACAAGTCATCTTACCATTTTTTCTATAACTTTGTGTCTAGAACAATTCCGATGGTGAAATCAGGATTCTATTGAGAATACATATCTAGGTACCTGTGGTAAAAATTTAAGCTCTTTATTCACTATAATTTTGGAGATACACTATGTGGAAGATAGGGTTTTTGACTAGTCCTGAAGCTAGTCATAAACATCTGTTTCAGGTAAAACAGTCATAACATATTCATAAAGAATCCAAATGAAGTGAGACCAATTTCATTGGAAATAGTACGTGTTTTAGTTTCCTGTATAAGAATTTTAGAATCTTATGTTAAATATTGAGTGCGGGGAATGCTGTACAAGTTTTCTCTCTTGAATAAACCAGGATTGAATAAGGTCTACCATTTTCTCTATAACTCCTTTTCTGGGAGGATTCAAGCAATGAAACTTGGAGGAGATTTATGTTGGTCACTATAATTGCTTAATTAATTTCAAACAACCAAGTGAAACATAAATTATCAACCCAGGGAAGTCTTTTGTTTCAAAGATAGCTGCGCACTATATATGCTCAATTCCAAAAGCACTTAGTGTTGTAGTAAGG
>ML783383.1:582126-606855 GCA_009831015.1 Picea engelmannii | reverse complement strand
ATATCAGCAGAATCACATATAAAGCATATATGAATGGCCAATTACAATAATCACAGGAATACTTGCAAAGTTTAACTTATGAATGCAGTGATAAGATGACAGTTATCTGGCATAGACAAGCATAACAACATGAATATAATATCTAGGTGCAAGTACAGAATAGGCAAGAAGATGAAATATGAACAAGTTATGGCAAAAGAAGCTTGTATTACTTCATATGAAAATTAGAAGTTTTGAGTTACATAATATGAAAAAATTCTCCAAAGTCGAACCCCTAGTTCCTATTCTACCTTCATCTTTATAGCTTTACAATGCATTATCTAGATCCTGAAAGAATGGATCTGATTTACTAAAAACAGAAAGTCAAACTATATTTTCAAGAAATAAGGAAAGATCCTCAAAATGAGGTCAATCCCACATATGATGGTCTTCAGAGGTAGTAGAGTCCTGATGCAGTGCAGATTAGCCTCCCAAGGCTGTTTGATGACTCTTCCAAAAGATAGAATTCAAATTTGCTGAGTTGAGCAAAAACCCTATATTTTTGCCTTTGAAAAATGTACCAAACTTGATTAAAACACCTCTTCTTTTCCTTATCCATCAAAGTAACCATTGGATCTGACTTGATAATTCACCACCTATCTATTCCAAGAGGTTTCATCTCATTCTGATTCGAAAATTCCTGATCTGGGCGAAATTTCAAGTATTCTGGTCATTACAGGCTTTCGGTGGTTAAGAGGGTCAAATTTAAGCCTCTTAAACACCAAAAGTCTATAGCTTTCAAAAATGGATCTGCGGAAAATAGATTTTCTTGAGAATCGTAACCGCTTGGATTTTCTTCGATTTAGATGACAAATGGCTCCATAATCAACAATTAAACTCGAATTTCACTTGGCACCCCTTAAAAATCAATGGATTATGATCTTTTGAGTGTGAGTTGGCATGAGGAAATCACGGGATCGTAATAAAAAAAACAATGATTTCCGGATCAAATTGATTATTAATAAATCCAGCTGCAATTCGAATTTGAAACAGAAATCAAATGAAATCACCATGATTATTTGTCTTCGTGGCTGAAAATAACAAAGACCCATGTGGAAAATCAATTCTGTTATCCCAAATCATATATGAATTTATGTGCCTCGACAAGCTTTGATGAAGAATTGACAGATGGAGATTCGGAGGACAATCTGGAATCAAAACTTCTGGAACTTCTTCTACAAGCTTGACATTCAAATATAATTTACCTTGAACAATTAAATCTTCATAGGAATTTGTTCCATGTGAAGAACTCTCCATTTGATGAAATGTTTGTCAAGAAATTTGCTACTAACTCCTTGTATAACTAATTGTATAGCCTAATCACTTGATTCCCCAAGAGGAAAGCAACTTGAACTGTTAAGGCAAAATACATAAGCACAATAAACAGAAGCCTGGGCAATCTGTTAAAAACACTGATCTTGCGGGGAACTTTTGACCACCTTCCCAAGCTCTAAATCCAGTTCTGATTGCACCATTGGAAATATTATGATCTGTAGATGTCAATCGACCATTTGAACGTGCGAAACAGAAATTCCAAGGCTGAGAAAAATGATTTTTACCAGAGGCAGTTTTTAATGGAAATTCTATACTTTCGGTGGTTAATGAGCACACACAGGCTCGCCTAAACCACCGTAAACATAAACTTTTCCAAAAATCAAAATTGACAAATTTCGATTACCTGCATGAATGAAAATGACCCCAGGGATTCTTAGACTGTAGTTTGACTCGAAATAAGGCTTGAGAACTTGGCTTTGGCTTGGGTCTTTATATATCACTGTGCACTTTGACTTTGTATTGAACACACTTGATGTGCAGACCTGGAACTTGGCATATATGAACATATGTATTTCTTTGTCCATAATATGAGATATAAAACATAAAAATAAAACATTTTTTAGTTTTATAATCTCTATAACATAGACTAAAGAAAAATGAATGGCATTATTTGTATCATGTATTTCAGGTCCGGAGGCATAGAAACAAAGGATTTGTGAGCAGAGTAATCAAATAGGAGCTTAATGAGAACTATGAAGGTTAAGATACTGGCCAAGACTCCGAAGAAGACGATAAATGAAATAAAGAGTGATAGAAATTCTCATCAAAATACCGATGCGTATTTGATCGCTAACAGATTCATAAAGTTTGTATTAGAGTAAAAAATTGTGAAACCATTTCATCGAAAGTGTAGAGATCAAAATGTATTATTATTATCTATATTCAGTGTTTTAAATTTAATTGAATAAATTTCATATATTATAATAGTTGTGTTAGGAAATTATACTTCCACACTAAACCTAACATAAGAGAGGAAGATAAATTTAAGCTAGAAAACAAATGACAAAGCAAACACACACTACACATAGATTTTAACATGGAAACCCAAATGGGAAAACTAGCAATCCTTGAGCATCTTGCTCTCTTGTTGTTTTATTCATTCAGAATAAAAGGTTACATGCCTAACCTTGGTCTACATCTAAGACAAAATTGACATCATACCTTTTTTCTTTACACAATAACAACCATGTAGCCAATTTGGCTTACATCTACATGACTACAAACCTACTGCTTAAAATTAGCATGAATATCCAAGATTGATCATTAACCCTATGTGATTACAACACACCTTATTTATAGGATTTATAGTAGGCACAAACCTGAATAAAGGCGTCCAAAGACAATTACAAATCCATGCATATCATTGGCTACAAATCCCATGGATCTTGGGATTTTGTTACAGTCGACTACTAGTTAAATTACCAGCCAACTACCATCCAACCTTCATTCGATCTTCAGTCAGTTTCCACATGACCGCCTATCAACCTCTTGTTGGTTGAACTCTTCGACTTGTTTTCAATTACTTTGACTTTGAATTAACCTAGCTAATCCACCTCGACCTTCTAGTTTCACTCCTGGTCGATCCACCTTGACTAGACTTTCACTACAAATAATATAACAACCCAACATTCTCCCACTTGTTTTCTTCTTTGTTGAACCAAACATTTCCTTAACCTTTTTTCATAGACCCAGAGCAAAAATTCCCATTTCCTCTCTGCACCAAAAGAACTTCACAACACTCACAAACTTGGTCAAAGAGTTTGTTATGTTTTCCAATGTGTCTACTTTCTCTAGCAACACCTTATTTCCATCCACCATGTCTTTTACGAAATGGTATTGTACATCAATATTCTTAGTCTTGGAATGATAAGTTTGGTACTTTGCCAGAAATATTTCTCTTTAGCTGTTGCAATTTATATTCATAGCTCTCTACCCAAAAATGATCCCTGAACACAACCATTGAAGTCATATTGCTTATTTTCTTCCATGAGTGGTTATCATGTATTCATCTTCTATTTTTGACAAGGCTACCACCACATGTCACTTACTCATCTAGTTTACTGCTCCACTAAACATCTTGAACACAGATCCATTGGTCGACCTTCGTCGATCCAGATCTATAGCCCAGTCAACATCATCAAAGCCATGTACATATAGTTCACTATCATCTCCAAGTTTCCCTTGGTAGCATATAACATAATATTTTGTGCCCCACAAATACCTAAATACTCCTTTGACAGTTGTCCATTTCTCCTTTCTAGGTGTCAACATGTATCTTCTCAATTCTCCCACTACATGGGTGATGTCTGGTTGAGTGCAGACCATGACATACATTATACTACCAACAAAACTTGAATAGGGAACACATGCCATGTCCTCTATTTATTCATGTGTCTTTGGACACCATTCAACAGTTATCCTTTCTCCCACAAGAATTGGCATCTTTACAGGTTTGTAATCCTCCATGTTAAAACATTTCAAAATTGTTTCAACATACTTCTTATGATTCAACCAGATCTTTATATTTGCTCAATCTCTCTTGATCTCCATCCCCATAATGAATTGTGTTTCACTGAGATACTTCATGTCGAACTTGGAGGATAGTTGCTTCTTCACCTCCTTTATTACGTCTATGTTTCTTTCGATCAGAAACTTGTCATTGACATATAATGCTACATATATGAAATGCCCACCTTCTTCATTGGAATATATGAAGTGAACATCTTTTCTTCTCACAAATCCCAAACTAAGGATGTATATATTGAACTTTTGATACCACATCCTTGGTGTTTCTTTATACCATAAAGGGATATTTTCAATTTGCACACCAAATATTTATTTCCCTTTACTAAAAATCCTTTAGGTTGTTTCATATAGATTCCTTCTTCTAGGTCCCCATGTAGGAACGTTGTATTCACACCCATTTTATCTATTTTAAGGTAGAATGTTGTAGCTAGAGACATTAGTACTCTAATGGAAGTTAATTTTTCAACAAGGAAAAAATATCACCGAAGTCGACCCCTTCGAATTGGGAATATCCTTTTTCTACTAGTCGAGCTTTGAATTTCTCAACTTGACCTGTTACATTCATCCTTTTATTGAATACCCACTTGCTACCGATGAGATTTCTTCCACTAGTTAATTCGACTAAATCCCGTGTCTCATTTTTATGCAAGGATTCCATCGATTCGACCATGTCATCCTTCCAGAGTCTACCCTTTTTCGAGTCGAATGCCTCCCTAATCGAATTGGGCTCATCATCAGTGGTATTTAACACAAATGGGGAATGGAATTGGGTGGACTATACCTTTCGACTGGTTTTCTTACTCATTTGGACCTTCTTACGACCAGGGTCCATTGTTCCACCTCTTCATCTGATTCATTCGACTCATCTGAATCATCTTCTTCTTTGTTCCTTAGTTTAAACCTCACCTTCTCTGTATTATTTTTTGTTTGAATGACTTTAGACTCATACTTCCTTCCAAATTATCTGAAGACCACATCTCAACTTTACATTTTTCTCCTTGATGCGGGATCCCAAATATTATATCCTTTCATTTCTTCTTTGTATCTAATGAAAATATACTTGATTTCCTTCTTGTCCATGTTTCTCCTCTTTTCCTTGCAACATGCACAAATGCATCACATCCAAACGCTTTAAGATGTAAAAGAAAAGAATTCTTACTGGACCATACCTCGTGTGGAGTCGAGTCAACTAGCGTCGACGAAGTAGACATATTCACCAGATATTTTTCAGTTTCAATTGCCTCTACCTGGAATTCATGTGTGAGCCCAACACCACTGAGCATGCTCCTTGCCTTGTCCATCAATGTTCTATTCATTCTTTCGGCAACTCCATTTTGATGTGGGGTATATGGTGTGATATTTTGGCATGTTATGCCACATTGATTGCAGAACTTCTCAAAATCCTTTCGATAGAATTTACCACCATTGTCAGTTCTCAGCACCTTGATATTCTTATTTGTTTGGTTTTCCACAAGATACTTAAACTCTTTGAATGTCTTGAAAACCTTTGATTTCTTCATCAAGAAATGTATCCATGTATTCCTGGAAAAATCATCTATGAAGGAGACATAATATAGGGATCCACCAAGTGAATGCACTGAAACAAGGCCAAACACATTGTAAATGTGTTGACCTGCACAGAATAGATCTAGATAAACAATGATACACACATTTGCAGAGAGAATTGAAGAAAGAAGAAGAAGGAGAGAAAGAATGGAAGAATTCTAATGAACAAATAAAAACCTTAGGAAAAAGAAATCCTAGGTGTGTGTGAAGTAACTCCAACACCCCCCCTGAACATCACTATGGTGAAAATAAAGATTGGGTCCTAGCAACGAGGCCATGTTAGGTACCCAAGTACAAAAGATACACTAAAAATAAAGTGAGAAAAGAGGGAAAACCTCATGGGAAAACCCCCTCCTCAAGGTAAAGTGTATTTAAAAAGAAGAACTACAGTTGCTAGGAAACTGTGTCCTTCACTCCAAGACGACCTCCCAAAGAATGGAATTTCTGCTCAGTGAAGGTCTTGGTGAAAATGTCTGCCATCTGTTTTGCTGAAGACATAACTGTAAGTCGATGATCCCCTCATGTACTAAGTCTCGGATGTAGTGCATGTGGATATCGATGTTCTTCGTTCGCTGCCTCTGAACTGGATCTCTGCAGAACTTCAGAGTGCTCTGGTTGTCACACTAGATGACGATCGTCCGATGAAACTGAATGCCCAACTCAGTGAGAAAATTTTGTAGCCACATAGCCTGAATGGTTATGTTAACTACCCCTCTGTACTCTGCCTCGACTGAAGATAGAGCAATGGCATATTGCTTCTTTCTCGACCAACAGATAGGCCTGGAACTAAGACTGAGTGAGTAACTAGATGTCGACTTTTGATCAATGCTATTGCCATCCCAGTCGGAATCAGTAAACCCAATGAGATCTAATGTAGAGTCTACTACATAATGAATCCCAAAGGTGATGGTGCCCTATACGTATCGAAGGATACACTTTGCATCTTTCCAATGTAGCTCATTCGGCTCTAGCATGAACCTGGAAACTGCACCAACTGCATATGAGAGGTCTGGTCTAGAGTGTGTGAGATACAACAAGCTCCCCACTAGCTGTCTGTATAGTGTGTTGTCAACCAATGGAATCTCCCCACCATCCTCAAGTTTGACTCCTAATAGGAAAGGAGTCAGAGCAGACTTGTAGTTTGTCATGTGAAATCTCTCAAGGAGATCTCGTGCAGACTTGTCTTGAGACAGTTTGATTCTTGATGCATCCTGACTGATCTCAAGTCCAAGGAAGAAGTGTAGAGGACCCATGTCCATCATAAAAAACCTGTCATGAAGAATCCTCTTTACTGTAGGAATCGTTGAAGTTAAGCAACCAGTGATCAATAAATCATCGACATACTAAACTAAAAGTAGAAGTGAATCAGCCATCCTGAGCATGTATACATTCAGGTCTGATTTACAATGTACAAAGTTCTGTGACAACAGGTAGGATTCCATCTTGGAATGCCATGCCCTCGGAGCCTACCTGAGGCCATAAAGTGACTTCTTCATTCGACAGACCAAAGATGAGTCTTGCATAAATACCTGGGGCTGCTCCATGTAGATCTCCTTAGAGATATCACCGTGAAGAAATTCATTCTAGAAGTCCATCTGATGGACTTTCCATCCCTTGGTTGTCGCAATGGAAAGTGCCAATCGTATGGAATCCATCTTCACTATTGGAGCGAAGGTCTCATCATAGTCAATACCATGAACCTGCTGAAAGCCTTTGGCAACAAGCCTGGCTGTGTATCTGCTGATCTGTCCATCTACTACACTCTTGGTCTTATAGACCCATCTGCATATGACAAGTTTCCTCCCAGAAGGAAGGGGAACCAGATCCCAAGTCTGGTTCTCGAGGAGAGAGTTGTACTCCTCCTGCATGGCGAATTCCCAAAAGGGATTTCCAGCATCCTTGCCATAAGACTATGGATCTGAAGACTGAACCAAGAAAATATGCCTGGAAGGCAATGGTTTAGTGGAAGTGAGTGCAATAGGAGGCTCCTTGAAATCATATCGAGTCCTCCTAGTATCAGCTGGATCACCAACGAGATCCCCTGCATCCTGAAGAGTAGTTTGTGCCCACTTGGGCCTCTGCTCTGGCTCTATGACTGCATCTGGATCCTCTGAATCTACATCTGATTGTACTAACTCTGAATCTGAATCATCTGAGTCCTCTGAATCAGAACTCTCGTCTGAAGAAGAGTCAGCATGTGCATGCTCATCATCTCAGACAGGTGGACGAGTGAAGGTGTCTGCATGCGACTGTTGAGGTACATGCGAGACACTTTCCTCGAATTGGACACTGTGCTCAATGATGAGTCGGTTCAAGGAAATATCAATAAGTCGATATCCCTTCACACCGTCAAGGTATCCAACAAAAATGCACTTAGTTCTCTGTGGATCAAGTGCCTTCCTCTTTTCAAAGGGAATCCGGGCCCATGCACTTGAACCAAAATGTGAAAGTGGGCCACTTCTAGTTTGAGGCCGCTCCAAGCCTCGTAGGGGGTCTTATCCTTGACAGATCTATGAGGAGATCTATTTTGGATGTATGTTTCATAGTTAAGTGCTTCGGCCCATAGTCTCTGTGGTAGTGACTTTGCATGCAACATGCAATATGCCATCTCCTTTAGAGATCTGTTTTTCCGCTCGACAACTCTCTTTTGCTGCGGAGTGTAGGGAATTGTATGCTACAACTAAATCCCTACTTCATGGAAAATATTATGAATCTCATGATTCACATACTCTGCCCCATTATCAGTTTGGAGGACTTTGATCTTCTTTTCGGACTGTGTCTCAACCAATGCTTTGAAATCTTTGAGGTGTTGAAAGACCTCAGATTTTTGCCTGAGAAAGTAGATCCAAGTAAAACGAGAGAAATCATCAACAAAAATGAGAAAAAAACTCGCTTTGATGATCGATGGATGCGGAAAAGGACCCATGAGGTCACTATGGATCAGATCTAAAGGTGCAGAAGCTCGTTGAGACTTTCCTTTGACGAATTTCTCTTGAGGGTGTTTTCCGAGAACACATCCCTCACATAATCCCTTGGCGAAATGGATGTCTGGTAGACCATAAACTAATATGTTCTTGCTAAGTTGTTGCATGTATCTGAAATTCAAATATCCAAACCTTTAGTGCCATATCCTACTACTTTCATCAGCATGAGTAAGCAGTAAAGCGGAATCAGGTTCAATGAATTCAAAAATTGTATACAATATAGACTGATGATTTAACTCACCGGTAGAAACCCTAGAGTTGGTTTGCATGTCATATATGTCCATGGCATTTGGTGTGAATACGAATTTATTTTTGGTGCCAGAATTTTTCATTTGATATACAAAGAGAAGGTTGACAGAAATTTTGGGAACATGCAACACGTTCTCAAAGCTTCCATTGGTGAGTTCAATCCTTCCTTTGCTGGTGACTTCAACATAAGAGTTGTCCCCCATCAGAATAGGAGGACCTTTGCATGCATCCAAAGAAGAATAGACTACTTCTGAGGTAGCCATGTGATGTAATGCTCCTAAATCTACGATCCAAGCATCGGGAGAGGAGTTGATGGAAATCAACGCATGGTTAGAATTGCCTTTCTTGGAATTCAGAGCTTCTGGCTTCTTCTTCTTTACACCCTTAGGGATGTGATCTCGAAGTTTGTTTTTATGAAGCATCTGAGACATCATATCTATTTGTTTTTTCATGCATGCGGATTCTGAATGGAATCCTTTGTGACAATGCGTGCATTTCTCTCCTTTTCTTCCCTTTTCTCCTTTGGATCCAGAGGCATCGGTGAAGGGTTTTGTGTACCCTTCCTTCTTCGTATGTACATGAGATTTCTGCTTATATTTATATTTAGATTTATGATATTTGTGGCTTCCATCATGCACAGTGATTTCATGCGCCCTTGGGCCTTTGATTGCGCCCATGTTGATGAGCTTGGTTTGCTCTTATGTCAGGGATTCGATAAAGTCCTCAAGAGAAGGCATCTTCCAGGTGGCTCCAGAGGTGAATATGACAGTATGGAATGTGGATAGGAATACAGAGAATTTAGTACCAATCTTGGAGAGAATGGTGAGAACCATTTGTTTCTCCTCCTTCGATTTATCAACCCCGCAAGCTTTGAGTTGCGACAGTAAATCCTTGAATTTTGTAAAGAAATCTTGGATATTCTCGAAGCTTTTTGGATCCAATGTGAGAAGATCCACCTCCAGCATGTGTCCCCTCATCTCATCCTATTTTCCAAAGATCCCTTCCAATATGGTACAATCTTCATTGGGAGTCTTACAAGAAGATATATGAAAAAGGAGATCGGGAGAAATAAGACTGCAAATTGTTCCGAGTGCCTCATCCATGTGATTTAAGTACTTGGATTTTTCCATGGCTGATGTTGGTTATGTATTTGTATTCATGGTTAACCTATACAACCCTCTATATTGGAGATATATGGATATTTTCTCCTTCCATGCAAAATAGTTGTAAGGTGTAAGAATGAATTCTTTTTGGAATTCCATCTTTCCATTGTCTTCGATCTTTTGTACCTGCAAAACATTTTGGTGTAGCTTTTGCTTAGGAGTCTATCGGATATGATACCATGTAAATGTGTTGACCTACACAGAATAGATCTATCTAAACAATGATACACACATTTGCAGAGAGAATTGAAGAAAGAAGAAGAAGGAGATAAATAATGAAAGAATTCTCATTAACGTAGTGAATAATGAATAATTTACACATGATATACTTTGTATAACTAAATGAGTTCGACTTTAGGTGAACCAAGTCACCATAGTGGTGTTCTAGAGTGATATGGACACACACCAGTAGTTATGGGAGTAAACTGCCACCTATTCTAGTCTCTTAGGCAGTTACGGAAGTGAACTACCACCTAGTTGAGTTAACTAGTCAACTAGTCTTCAGTTAACTGACTGAACAAAAAGTAGTGAGGAATTAACTCAAGGAATCAAGGATAATGTGCCACTTTGGTGATGATGCCAAGGCAAGGTCGAATTAGTATGGTGATGATCCCGATGTTGCATGGTGATGATCCCAATGCAACATCTAAACAAAACTCAACTAGTCAAACTGAAGTGTGAACTGAAAGAGAATATTCTCCAGGTGGAATATTCTCTCCTAAAATATAGGAGACTAGATAATGACTAATTATGACTAATGAACAAATAAAAACCTTAGGAAAAATAAATCCTAGGTGTGTGTGAAGTAACTCCAACACACATCACTATGAACCAATTCTAGAATCCCCTTTTCCCTTGTCACTCCAAATGGGAACCTCACCCGACTTTGTTTTCCATATACACAATGTTCATAAAAATCAAATTCTAAATTAGATTCAAGAAAATCTTCGGCCATCTCTTTATTTCTCATAACTCGAAGTCCTTTTTCTCCAATGTGTCCCATCCTCTCATGCCATACCATGATCGGGTCGAATGGACGAAGACTTGTTGGGTCGATTTGAATCAACTCAACCCGATTTGAGTCGAGTCGAGTCAACTTCAGGAACAACAATGTTGTCACATCTAGTCAAGTCGAAATTCCCTAATAACTTGTACAAGGTTCCAATCCAAACTCCTTTCATTAAGACCATCACACCTCTGACCATTTTGCACATATCCTTCTAAAATAGAGTGTGCACTCCTACATCACTCATCTTGCTGACAGATATTAGGTTTCTTTCCAAACCTAGAATATATTGCACACTTGGAAGGATTCTACTCCTCCCATCCTACAATATCTGTTGGATTACTGAGAGTGGGGGTGAATCAGTAATAGCGTAATTATAATCCTTTTTCTCCAAATAATCCAAGTGTTATATCAATGTAGAATTATTATCCAATAATGAGAAATAATAAATGAACAATCACACACATACATAGTACACCATTTTTTTACATGGAAACCCAAATCAGGAGAAAACCACAAAATTCTTTTTCTTATATGTCTTGAAGAATTACATTCATTGGAAGCACCAACTTCCTTTGTTTTCCAGCTGCAACTGGAAGGAGGTTCCAACCCCCTAGTTCCTCAGGCTACAACCTGAGGGAAGCTCCAACTCCCCAATTATCTAGCTACAACCAGAAAGAGGCTACAACCCCCTATGTTCTCCGGCTACAACCGGAAGGTGGCTACAACCACCTGTCCTTGCCCCGTCCAACTGCCCTAAACTAGAACTAGAATGATGGAACCACTATCACACTATCACTATGATATATATTTCTTTAAAACTATACCAATAAAAATAAACCATGCATCAAACATGAATCAACCTATACCTCAACCTGTAATCAACTTGTACCATAAACAAGTGCATCAACCATGAACCAACCTGTACCAAAAAATATGTAATCAACCTGTACCATAAAAAAGTGCAACCAACCATGTACCAAGTATGTACCAATCATGTTTCAAGTACTCATCAACTATGACTCATCAATATGTACCAACATCATCAACTATACACCTCATGTATGTGCCAACTCATCAACTACTTGTCTCAACCATGTACCCAACTTGTACCTCAACCAAAATCCCTCATCAATTTCATCACCCAAATATGATTTGTAACTCTGTAATAGATATTTTGTATATGATCACATACCTGCAAACTTTACTTAACTTTAAACAACAAGAGACTAGCATTTTCATCAAACTTTTCTTTAGTCTCACATGACTAGTTTTGGATTAGTCAACAACCCTAACTTGGAATAATCATAACTTTGTACATGTAATGAATAAAGATATGAAACTGATATACAATGTTCTTCAATGTGTTTTATGCAATTCCTCCAGGTTTCACTACTTGGAACCTCTCAGAAAAGGAGTTATAGTAAAAATGACATACCTTGTTGAATTCTGGATTATTCTAGAGAGCGACCTTGTAGAGCGTGCCCCACACGAAATATTTGTTGAATTGATTTGAAACTATTGCACAGAATACTAAAGATGTTAATATAACCAACACATTTTGTATTACTTAATTTGGATGTGTTATGAAGAAGTTATGACATTTTTACCCGAAACACCTGTTTTTGACTAGTTTCAGGACTAGCCACAAACCCTATTTTCCACGTAGTGTAACTCCAAAAATACAACGACCCACAAGCTGAATTGTTTACCACAGATACTTGGATATGTTTCCTCAATTGAATAGAAATTTCATGTTCTGAATCATTTTAGAAAAGACGTTATTGTGAAAATGGTGAGATGGCATGTAAATAACATACCTTAGAAAGCATCATCAAAATAATTTATCCTTCCTTGAATTCCATCCTTCTTTTCTTCACCTTCCCTAAAAAATTCGGCTTATATATCCTTTGGTTACCTTAGACGCCTATATTTATTCAATATTCTCAAGTGTGTCTCAAATTAGAGAGCCTTTCCTCTTATTTATACTCTCCAAGTAGCTTCCTTAAAAACATCTTCTAGGTCACTTTACCCTCTTTCCTTATTTTAGGGTTAACCCGCTTCTAATTTCTCCATTAAACTTATTATTTAAATAATTTATTTTGTATTCACTTTGAATTATAGTACACTCATCAATTCACTTTATTGTTTACCTTCTAAAATCTCTTAAACCTCTTTGACTACTTTGACCTTTTGGGCTTCTAGATGACATAAGCGGGTCCTCCAACTTCGTAAGGCCATAACTCTCAAACCATGAGGAGTTATGTGACATTCCACATACCACCAGAAATGGAATGACATGTACCATACATATAGAATAATATGTTAGGGTGCTAACCTGCACATAGGTAGAACAATATATTTGGATGTAATAAAGGTCAATATTAATAAGGCCTTTCAATAAAATAGAATAAGGCGGATGTAAGAAGACCTAATAAAAGCTTTTGCTTCTAGAAGGATCTTCCTCTAGATGCTTCTTTTTAGTATGAATAGGAGTCGAGGGTTTGAGAAACCTATCTTAGATATTATTGTAATAGATCTCTGCTCAACTGGAGGTTGCCCCCTCGAAGAGGCCCGTGAACATTGCTTTCATATTCAAAGTGTTATTTCTGTTGTTATTCTTATATCATTTCAGTGTTATTGTGGTGAATGTTCTGGTTATATTGTTGTTATTCTTCCATTACTAGCATTTTATTTCTGTTTTGCATACATTTTATATCTGGTATATCACAAGTGGTATCAGAGCACTTTCCTCAGCAGAAAGTGTGGGTTAATTTTTTTTTTCAGTGTAGAGACGTATTCCGACGTCTTTAAGCCACAAAGATCTGTCGTTATGTGCATAAACCCATGGTTGAGGGATTCATACACGTAGAAAATACAAGTGGTACTTAAGCGCACATTTGTTGGCCACCCTTGTAACCCCTGTTGGTACCCCTTCGAGTGGTAGCGCATCAGACAACACATGTGTACGAATTGGCCTATATTACTTGAAGCCCTCTTTAGATAAACCGATCGGTTGCCTGACTGCTATAGTGTCACCGAGAACAACTCAAGAAGATACTCTCTAGTACCTGGGTAGTCGGGTAGTATGGCTAAGGGTACGGTATATCCTCCTTAGTTAGTGCCCTGAGATATTGGGTCGAGTACTACTGTTGGACCCTGCACGTATATCAGCGAGCTATAGCACAGGGAAAACCCTTGTCTGTAGAACCCTTGAATACCTAACCCTTGCGGACAGAAACATAAACAAATTAAAATAAAAAAGATCTATTGCCATGCAATTGTGTTCGGGTTGCCAAGTAAATACACATTTCTTTCTGGTTAAGCATTTGGGAATTTCCTCTCTGCAGTATTCTTCAGACCGGACGTACAAAAAAAAAAAATTCTAGAAAATTTTTCACCATTATTTCATCCCTATTCCATTGGATTCATCTCTTTTCCCTTATCACATTCATTCATATCAATTTTTTGGCAAAAACATTTTTACCCCACCCACCCCTTTTCAGTTCCCCCATCCTCATGGCCCATACTCATAGCCAAGACTTGGAAGCTCACTTCAACACCTTGCAGTCCGGTCTCATTGAGACCCAACAAGAAGTGAAACAACTCAGTGCCAATGTCGTCGCCATCAATACAACCATGCAATCCTCAATGGGCGAAATCAAACAAGACCTCACCACCTAGCTTGAATCAGTTTTTTCGGCACTCTGCACCAAACTGCATATCCCTACAGATAACCCTTCCTCTTCCTCACCTCCACATACTGAAGGTGACCATTCCTCTCATTCCCATACCTTGCATAACCATCACTTTCAACGTGACCTACACCTTCCACGGCTGGATGTGACCAAATTTGATGGCTCGGACCCCACTGGTTGGGTAACCCAAATGGAACATTACTTCTCTTTATACAACATTACAGATGACTTGGCCAAACTCCGATATGGTGTTCTCCATCTAGATCAAGAACGTTGGCAATGGTGGAAATGGAGAAAAAATTCTCGTCAAGGGTATATTGCTTGGACACAATTTGTGGCAGAGATTTATGAACGCTTTGACACTAACACCAACCATTTGGGCCATTTGACAAAGATGAAACAATTAGGAACAGTGGAAGAATTTATAACTGCCTTTGAGTGCCTGGCTTTTAGAACAGAGGGCATGTCTGATGCCTTTTTCAGAGAGTGTTTTATCAGCGGCCTCAAGAATGAAATTCGGGCCCATGTCCTCATGGCTCGGCCTGAGAGTTGGGTGGAGGCTACCAAAAGAGCTAAAGAAGAACAACAGGTTGTATCTTCTCAAAACCTCAAACCCTCCTTCATCGCTCACCCTAAACCAGTAAATCCCACTACTCCCTCTGCTCCACTAATGATCCAAAAATTGACCCAGGTTGAAATGGCTGAATGCCAACTAAAAGGTCTTTGTTATAACTGTGATGAAAAATATTTCCCGGGCCACAAGTGTAAAGAACAAAATATTTTTATGGCCATCTCTGAGGAGATTTTGGAAGAAGATGAAGAAACTCCCTCTATGTATGAATCACCTGAATCCACTGACATAACCCCTCCCTCAGACCCTCTCGAAGTAGAACCAGTCATTTCCCTCAATGCTCTCACTGGCTTCTCCGCTCCCCAAACCCTCAAGCTAATCGGTTACATCAAGCATCGGAAGGTCATCATTCTAGTTGATAGTGGCAGCACCCATAATTTTATTCATCACTGCATTGCCCAAGAAATTCATTGCTACATCCATGTCGTCAATAATTTCCAAATCATGATTGCCAATGGTGGTTCCATGAAATGTGGAGGGCGTTGTGAAAATGTGTGTCTCTAAATTGGTGACTACCACCTGAAATCCCATATGTTTTCTATCAACATGGGAGGTTGTGACATTGTGCTAGGTATAGACTGGCTAAGGACTTTGGGTTCCCTTCTCATGGATTTTAAAGACTTAACCATGCAATTCGACCAAGAGGGCCACCAATATAAGTTCCAAGGCATCACCACAGGTACACCTGAGATCATTAGTTCCCATCGCATGGAAAAGCTGCTAAAAAAGTGTCATTCTGGTGTTATCGCCCAACTCCATGCCATACAAGCAACAGAGACACCTTCCGTACCGCAAGACCTCCAAGCCATCCTTTCTAAACATCAATTGGTCTTTTCCACTCCCCAAGGCCTCCCTCCTTCCCATGGTGTTCATGATCATTCCATTCCCCTTGTACCATGAAGCTTGCCTCCCAATATCCATCCGTATCGTCACCCCTTTTCCCAAAAAATTGAAATTGAGAAAATGGTCCAAGAACTCCTTAATGTAGGCATTATCCGCCCTAGTACGAGCCCCTATTTGTCTCCTATGGTCATGGTCCTGAAGAAAGAAGGTTCTTGGAGAATGTGTCCTGACTTTCATGCCCTCAACAAACTTACCATCAAAGACAAATTCCCCATTCATGTCATTGATGACCTCCTGGATGAATTGAGTGGCGCCCAATTCTTCACTAAACTGGATCTTTGTTTGGGCTACCACCAGATACGTATGAAAGAGACAGATATTCCCAAGACTGCCTTTAGAAATCATGAGGGCCACTATGAGTTTTTGGTCATGCCCTTTGGCTTGTGTAATTCCCCCTCCACCTTCCAAAGCCCCATGAATCATGTCTTCCATCCTTTTCTCCACCATTTTGTCTTAGTTTTATTTGATGATATCCTCATCTATATCAAAACCTGGACAGACCATCTTGCTCATGTGGATCGAGTTCTCCATCTACTCTCTCAGCACCAACTTTTCCTGAAACAATCTAAATGTGCTTTTGTCACCTCAGAAGTAGAATACTTGGGGCATCTGGTTGGAAAATATGGTGTTAGGGTGGATCCTAAAAATATTGAAGCTATGCAAGACTGGCCTCACCCAAAGACTCTTAATATCTTGCATGGATTTCTAGGCTTAACAGGGTATTATCACAAGTTTGTTAAGAATTATGGGAAGATTGCAACACCTCTCACTACTCTCCTCAAAAATAACTCTTTCACTTGGACTCCAGTTGTTGTTCAAGCTTTTCAAACCTTGAATATGGCCATGTGCACCACTCCAGTCCTTGCCCTTCCCGATTTCACAAAGACCTTTGTGTTGGAATGTGATGCCTCATGGAAAGGAATTGGTGTTGTCCTTATGCAATAGGGTCGACCTTTGGCCTTTACCAACAATAAACTATTTGAAAGAAATCTGGGCAAATCCATCTATGAAAAGGAAATGTTGGCTATTCTTCATGTCGTGGATCTATGGTGTCCTTATCTATTGGGGCAATGGTTCCAAATTAAGACAGACCATTAAAGCCTCAAGTATTTTCTGGAACAACGCATTTCCTCCCCAGAACAACAAAAATGGGTGACTAAACTTTTTGGATATGATTATGAGATCATTTATAAGAAAGGGAAAGACAATGTGGTTGCGGATGCACTTTCCCAAAAATATGAAGATGAAGGATCCCTTTTTTCTCTTTCATTCATTGTACCAGATTGGATCCAAGCCGTTCGCAGGGAATGGCTACAAGACCCCAAAAGTTCACAGTTGATCTAGCAATTGTAGTCCAATGCTCCAGCTTCCCCAGGGTACTCTTGGCTCCATGAGGAACTTCGATTCAAAGGTCATTTGTATTTAAGTAAACAATCAAAGCTTAAATCCACGGTACTTTATGAGCTTCATGCTACACCCATAGCAAGGACTCTGGGTTCACCAAAGCCTATGACAGGGTCAAACGTTCCTTTTTATGGGATGGTATGAAACAGGACATTCATAATTTTGTAGGTGAATGTAACATGTGTCAATGCAACAAGAAAGAAATATTCAAATCGTCGGGCACACTACAACCACTGCCGATTTCACTTTCTATTTGGAAGGATATCTCTATGGATTTTATTACCGGCTTACCCAAATTGGAAAATAAATATGTCATCATGGTGGTTGTTGATCGCCTTTCCAAGTACGCTCATTTATGCGCCCTTCAACACCCATTTACAACATCCACGGTGGCTCAAATCTTCATGGATCAGGTCTTCAAGCTTCATGGCATGCTGCACTCTATTGTTTCTAATCATGACCCAACTTTCACAAGTAATTTTTGGCAAGAATTGTTCAAGATACAAGGCACAGAATTGCATCTCAGCACAACTTATCATCCCCAGACTGATGGCCAAACGGAAGTTGTCAACAAGTGTTTGGAAACATATTTGAGGTGTTTTTCCTCAGAAAAGCAAAATCAGTGGGCTTAATGGTTACCCCTAGCTGAATGGTGGTACAACACTTCATACCATACAACTACACACATGACTCCTTTTAAAGCGGTATATGGACAGAAGCCACCTTCAGTTCTCTCATACTTACCGGGTGCCTCGAAGGTCTAGGTGGTTGACCTAACACTTACAGCTCGAGAGGACATTCTCCATACCCTCAAAGAGAATTTGGTCATGGCACATAATTGCATGAAGAAACAAGCAGATCAAGGTCACTCTAAACGTCAATTTGCAGAAGGGTATCAGGTGTTTCTTCGACTGTAACCTTACAAGCAAACTTTGCTCAAGGCCAAGCATTGTCAGAAGCTAGCACCCAAATTTTATGGTCCTTATACCGTTCTCAAGCATGGGGGACAAGTCACCTATCAGTTAGCTTTTCCCAGCCATTTGAAGCTACATCCTATTTTTCAAGTTTCATGCTTAAAGAAGGTGATTGGAGCTAAGTACCAAATTCAAACCAACCTTCCAGAGTTAGCTAAAGAAGGATCCATTTGGCTACAACCAAAGGCAGTTTTGAACCAGCATGAGCATCGCCTGTGTCAGAGAACCATCAAGGAAGTGTTAGTCCAGTGGAAAGATACAACTCTAGCATATGCCACTTGGGAACCAACTACCATTCTGCAACAATTTTCTCATCTCAAGCCTTGAGGACAAGGTTGTTTTAAGGGGGCGTACATGTTAGGGTCCTAACTCGCACATAGGTAGAACAATATATTCAGATGTAATAAAGGTCAATATTAATAAGGCCTTTCAATAAAATAGAATAAGGCAGATGTAAGAAGACCTAATAGAAGCTTTCGCTTCTAGAAGGATCTTCCTCTAGATGCTTCTTTTTAGTATAAATAGGACTCAAGGGTATGACAACCCTAGCTTGGATATTATTGTAATAGAGATTTTCTCAATTGGAGGTTTCCCCCTCGAAGAGGCCCGTGAACATTGCTTTCAAATTCAAAGTGTTATTTTTGTTGTTATTCTTATATCATTTCAGTGTTATTGTGGTGAATGTTCTAGTTATATTGTTGTTATTCTGCCATTACTAGCATTTTATTTCTGTTCTACATACATTTTATATCTGGTATATTACATAATATTACCTGAAAATATATCAAAACTCATACCATTATCCATCAAACAAGCGTGGGTCCATTACCCAAACCTAGGTTCTCCAACTTCTCATGGCCATAACTCTCTAAATGTGAGGAGTTATGTGACGTTCCACATACCACCGGAAATGGCATGACAAGCACTATCCATCTAGGATAGTTTCAATAACAAATTCACTGACATTCATCTCATTATTCCACAAATAAGCATGGGTTCTCTAACCATACTTCTAGGATAACTCAATCCGCAAAGCATCTTCCCGTGAGGGCTTTCACCATAAGGGGAACACTTTGGAGTTCATCCATTTCTACTTATTATCAACCATGACAAGACAATAAAAAGTCATATTTACATCAAAAAATATTGGGTCCATTACCCAACCTTTGTGCTACGAGGCTTTCTTCAAGGGTTGACATCAATGACAACCAACCTTAATCAACAATCTCCCCCTTTGGAATTGATGACAACACTCTGATGCAATACTGAAATCATATCACTCATGATCCCCCTGGAACCATGCTAATGTCCTTTGCATCTGATAAATACGACCCCCTTGGAACCATGCCTTTGTCCTCTGCATCTGATAACTCTCTCCCCCTTTGTCATCAATGGAAAAGGTATCTTTCCATCTAGGGCTTCTCCCCCTAACTGAACTGTCCTCTTATGGTGTTTCCTTGTGTACATCTAAGGCATATAAGATAATAATTCAAAAATAATTCATTTTGGAGTAAAAATAACTCCAGGTCTCTGGCGAAGATATTCAAAGGCTTCCCGTGGAAGTGGTTTTATAAATATGTCTTCCACTTGTTATTTTGTGCCCACATACTCAAATCTGATATTCTTTTCTACAACCCGCTCCCGTAGAAAGTGATACTTGATTGGAATGTGCTTTGTATTGAAGTGCATCACCGGGTTCTTTGAGATACTTATGGTGCTTGTATTATCACAATAGATTGGAATGGGCTCATCATACTCAACCTGTATATCTGTCAGAGTTTGTTTCATCCAAATAACTTGTGTACAACATGATGTTGCTGCAATATACTCTGCCTCGGCTGTATATAAGGATATTGATGATTGTTTCTTTCTTAGCCATGATACTAAAAACTCACCCAAGTAGAATGATGCTCCACTGGTGCTTCTTCGGTCATCAATACAACCTACCCAATCTGCATCTGTGTAGGAAACAAGTGATAGATCCTTTCCTTTTGGATACCATAATCCAAACTCTTTTCTTCCTTTGAGATATCTAAAAATGCTCTTTACTGCTAATACATGTGATTCCTTTGGTGTTGCTTGAAATCATGTCACTTGTCCAACTACCTGCATTACATCTAGTCTGGATGTTGTCACATACAGTGGGCTGCCAATCATTGACCTGTATTGCCTCTGATCTGTAGACTTTGAATCATCATCTTTTCTCAACTTGTAAATGGTTTGCATGGGAGTGATAAATGGTTTGCAATCTTCCATTCCAAACCTCTTTAGCATTTCTCTGATATACTTGGTTTGAGAAATAAAAATTCCTTGGTTGCTTTGACGTATTTGAAGTCCCAGAAAGAAGGATAGTTCTCCAAGTAACGGCATATCAAATTCATTCTGCATATCTTTTGCAAATTTATGGATTAACCTATCATCATCACTACCAAAAATAATATCATCAACATAAACTTCAATTAATAAAATATTACCTTGACTTAACCTGATGTAGAGGTTGTTGTCTGCACTTCCTTTTCTGAACCTTGATTGCTGCAGATACTTATCAAGTCTAGAGTACCATGCTCTAGGATCTTGTTTTAGACCATATAAGGCCTTATTTAGTTTACACACATAATATACATTCTCTGACAATTAAAATCCTTCTGGTTGTTCAATGTAGAATTCTTCTTCAAGTTCCCCATTCAGAAAAGATGATTTTATATCCATTTGATACATTTTAATATTTTTGGAGCATGCATAAGCTAAAATCAAATAGATTGCTTCCATTTTGGCAACTGGGGAAAATGTCTCTTCAAAGTCGATTCCTTCAACCTGTGCATATCCTTTACATACGAATATAGCTTTGTTCATTGTAACATGTCCATCTTCATTCAATTTATTCCCGAAGACCCACTTTATGCCGGTCACATTCTTATTCTTTGATCTTGGAACTAGTTCCCAAGTGTCATTTTTCTCTATTTGATCCAATTCTTCATCCATGGCCTTTTTCCAAAATTCATCCTTGTTGTCTTCTTCAAAACAATTTGGTTCAATTGTAGATGAGAGTGCTAGGTGTGTTTGTTCTGGTGAACAAATTCTTCTTCTAGTCTCAACTCCTGCATCTTTGTTTCCGATAATTTGTTCTGAAGGATGATTCTTCTGTACTCGTCTACTGGGTGTCTTTGGAGAAGCTTGTTGAACTTACTCTTCTTCTTCTGTCGGATTCTCTTCATCTTTCCTTTCTACTTCTTTTTCATCTTCTGTTTCTTCTTCTAAGGGTTGTTTCATTGATTTATTTTCTTCTTCCTTTGATTTTGGTCTGCATGTTTCATCAATTGTCACGTTGATGCTTTCCACAAATTTGTTCAATATTAGATTGTAACACTTGTATTCTTTCCTTGTACTTGAGTAACCAACAAGTACTCATTTGTCCACGCGAGAGTCAAACTTTCCCATTCCACCATCTTCTCTTTTGATATAGCATTTGCTTCCAAAAACTCTGAAGTTCTTTACATTTGATGGTCTTCCTTTCCATAGTTCGTAAGGAGTTTTGTCAGTGTTGTTTCTGAGAATTAATCTATTTTGAATGTGAACTGTTGTATGCACTGCCTGTGTCCAAAAAATATCTGTCAATTTTGAATCCATTAGCATTGTTTGAGCCATTTCCTGTACTGTCATGTTCTTTCTTTCAACAACTCCATTCTGTTGAGGTGTCCTAGCAACATAGAATTGCATTTTTATTCCATGATTGCTGCAGTAGTCCATAAATTCCTTTGAGGTGAACTCACCTCCATTATTAGATTCAAGCATTTGATTTTTGAATCCATTTCATTTTCAACCATTTCCTTGTAGATCTTGAAGTTTTCAAAATCTTCTGACTTATTCTTGAGAAAGAAAATTGCAGTCATTCTTGTATAATAATCAACTAATAACATAAATTATTTCTCACCTTTTAAGCCCTTTGTTCTAGTTGGTCCAACTAGATCAGTATGCACAATTTCCAGTGGTCTTGTCATTGAATATTCCTTTGATTTGAACCTGGTCTTTGCTTGCTTTCCTTGTTGACAATGCTTGCATAAAGTGTTGGTTTGGTTTCGTGATCTGGGGAATTTCTCTGATTGCTTGTCTTTTGCTGACTTTGAAAAGGTTATCAAAATGTATGTGACCCATTATTCTATTCCATAGCCAACTTTCATCTTCCTTTCCTAGACAACACTTTTCATTTCCAATTTCACTTAACACATATATATTGCTTGAAGTTCTTGCAGCTGTAGCAACCAATTTCCATGAACCTTCTTTTATTATATCACACTTTTGTGAATCAAAAGTAACTTTATGACCTTGGTCACACATTTGACTCACACTTAGAAGATTATGTTTCATATCTTCTACTAGTATAACATTTTCTTCCTTTTCATTCTTGTTCCAAATTCAAACTATACATTTTCCAATGATTTTGGTTGAATCGTCATTTCCGAAGGAGACTGATCCATCTCTTTCCTTTCGTAATGTAAGAAAATTGTCTCTATCACCTATCATGTGTTTTGAACACCCACTGTCAACATACCAACCGCGCTTCTTATGCTTATCTTGTAGAGCGATTGTGCATTTTTCATTGCTATACTGATCTTGTTTTCTTATCCACGTCATTTTTTGAGGTTCCCATCTGTGACTGTTGTTATTCTGTTAAGGTTCTTTAGGAGGGACTTTCATTCTACAATCTTTGGCCATGTGTCCAAAATTGTTACATTTGTAACATCCCACTTCATCGCTCAAAGATTCAAACATGTTGTAACTTCTTCTCTGTGTTTCAATAGGTCTTCTTGAATAACTGCTTTGTGTATTACTCTCAAAGTTGTTATTGTTCCTGTTGTTAGCTCTTCAATTCATAGCTTTATGTCCAAAATTATTACATGCATAACATAAACCAAAAAATATAGTTTGATACCTAGGAGTTGAGGATCTTCTAAAGGGAGGTGCTCTTATGAATCCTTCTTCTTCTTGAAGCCTATCTGTTGGTTGTTGATTATGAAATCTGAATCTTCTCGATGGAGGAGTATCCCTGTAATCTTCCTTGTATATCCTTCTATCCCCTTTGATTGTTTCTGCATAGCTTTTTGGATATGTTTCTTGCTCTATTGTTTTGGAGCTTGATCCCTTTTCTGTCTAATTATATCTAAGTCTGGTCTTGTCAAGATGAGATTTTTGACTGTTGATAATGTCATCCAAAACTTTTGAGCTATTCTACATATTTTTCTTTTGAATATCCTTTCTTAGTGTGACAATATATTCTTCCAAGTTTCCAATGATCCTATCATTTTCTTCTAACTTTTCTTTGAGTTCTTCTTCAATTATTTTATCTTCTTCTATTTGAACCTTCAATTTTGTGATCATTTGTTCTAGTTCTTGAGTGTATTTTTTCTTGTCTAGTTCTACTTGTAGTTTCTTGTTTTTATTCTTTTCTCTTCTAATAACTTCTATGGAACAAATTAATTCTTAAAACAAGACACCATATCCGCCTAGAAGACACCAAAATCCTCGCTAAAGAAAATCACCTCTTTAAACGGCGTGTTAGAGAAGCCATTGAAATCTGTAAGCATCCTAGCAACCTGAACAGAGATAGTGGGTTAGAACTAAGCGAAAATTGGCTCCCTCTGATTCACAATAAACAATAACAATAATTGTTAAAAACTACCTAAAAAATTTTAAGATTAATGCATTAAAAAACAATTTTTTTCTAAACCCACCTATTTATTCTCTCAAATATAAAACAATTAAAAAAATAATTAAATAAAACAATCTCATTAAATAATATAAAATAAAATAAAATAAAACAAACTCATTAAACAATATCAAAATTATAAACTTAATTGATTTTAATATGTTTTAATAACCTCAAAATTATTAAAAAACCTTTTAAGAAACTTTAAACCCTAAATAACAATAACAAGAAAACCCMTAAAATAACTAAATAATCTACTCAAATACCTAAAAAGTAAACCCTAAAATTTACCTAGACTCTAGCCAAATAAAAATTAACAAACATTGAATTAAATAAATTAAAATAATCTCAAAGAAAATTGAAACAAAACCCTAATTAACTAACTAAATCACACTAAATAAATAATAAAAACTAATAAAAAAGAAGATTTTTACCAAGCAACATAGCCGACACCTAAATTTCTCGCCAAAATCCAGTATTTAAAACCATTTCTTCTCATCATCTAAACTCAGGCTCATTGTCCTGAAGATGGATCCTGATTTGGATC
>ML783383.1:566822-582076 GCA_009831015.1 Picea engelmannii | reverse complement strand
CATTTCTTCTCATCATCTAAACTCAGGCTCATTGTCCTGAAGATGGATCCTGATTTGGATCCGAAACGTCGACAGTCTAATGACAAAACTGTGGTCATTCCGAACAATAAAAAAAACTCCAACCACAGAAATATTTTTAATCAAATTAATTCTTCTCGATATTCAATTTCTGTCTCTTCAATTTCTTCTTCGACTTCTTCATATTCTTCTTCGGCTTCTTCATAGTCTTCTTCGGAGTATTGTTTGTCATAGTCTTTTACTTCCATTAATAGAACTCTTCCTGTATCACTGTCACTAACTTCATCTTCATCTGATGATGAGATATCTTCTTTGGTGCATAAGCTTTTCTTGAAAACTTTCTTTGTAGTTATTCTACCTTTATATGAGTGTTTTCCTTTTGAGTAACCGTTGGTTCCCTTGTTCAATATTTTGATGAATTTGGCCACTTCTTCATCATCTTCCAAGACATCACTGTTGTTGCAATATTGTTCTTGTTCCTTTTTCTTTTGCTTTGATCTTTTGGATGCTTTGAAGGCTACTTCTTTTACATCTAGATTTTCATGTTCAATTCTCATTTCATATGCTGTGAATATTCCATGCAGTTTGTCCATGCTTATTGAGTTTAGATCTGATCTTTCTTCTAGTGTTGATATCTTAGGGTTAAATCTCATAGGAAGAGATCTTAGTACCTTTTGAACAATTACAGATTCTTCGATTTCTTCTCCCAATCCTATGATTGCATTCAATGTTTCATCGACTCGTAAGAAGTAGGCTACAATATTCTCATCTTCCTTCATTTTTAGTTGTTCGAACTGACCTCTGTAAGTTTGAAGCTTTGTTTCTTTGACTTTTGTATCTCCTTCATAAATATTTCGAAGCTTGTCCCAAATCTCTTTAGCATATTTACAATGTGAAACTTTGGTGAATATCGTATCACTGAGACCATTCAAAAGTGCATTTTTTTCTTTGGAATTATTCTCACCGAGTTTCACTACTTTGTCATTTGTTGGTGGAACTATTGGTGCGATGTATCCATCTACAATTGATTGCCAAACTTGAAATCCTTGTGCCTGTATATATGTCATCATCCTTATGCTCCAAAAAGCATACTTATGTCCATCAAACTGTGGTATTCCATTTTTATACAAGTTGGTACTCTCCATGATCTACCTTTCAGTGGTTAAACTGATTTCTGAAGGAACCTGCTTTGATGCCAATTGTTGGATTACTGAGAGGGGGGATGAATCAGTAATAGCATAATTATAATCCTTTTTCTCCAAATAATCCAAGTGTTATATCAATGTAGAATTATTATCCAATAATGAGCAATAATAAATGAAAAATCACACGCATACACAATACACCAGTGTTTTACGTGGAAACCCAAATCCGGAGAAAACCACAAAATGTTTTTTCTTATATGTCTTGAAGAATTACATTCATTGGAAGCACCAACTTCCTTTGTTTTCCAGCTGCAACTGGAAGGAGGCTCCAACCCCCTATTTTCTCAGGCTACAACCTAAGGAAAGCTCCAACTCCCAAATTCTCTGGCTACAACCAGAAGGAATCTACAACCCCCTATGTTCCCTGACTACAACCGGACGGTGGCTACAACCACCTGTCCTTGCCCCGTCCAACCGCCTTGAAGTAGAAGTAGAATGATGAAACCACTGTCACATTATCACTTTGAGATATACCATTGTAAACTTGTACCAATAAACTTGAACCATGCATCAACCTGTACCTCAACCTATAATCAACTTGTACCATAAACAAGTGCATCAACCATGCACCAACCTGTACCATAAACAAGTGCATCAACCGTGCACCACCTTGTACCAAACAATCTGTAATCAAATTGTACCATAAAAAAGTGCAACCAACCATGTACCAAGTATGTACCAATCATGTGTCAAGTACTCATCAACTATGACTCATCAATATGTACCAACATCATCAATTGTACACCTCATGTATGTGCCAACTCATCAACTACTTGTCTCAACCATGTACCCAACTTGTACCTCAACCAAAATCCCTCATAAATTTCATCATACAAATATGATTTGTAACTCTGTAATAGACCTGGTGTATATGATCACATACCTTCAAACCTTCCTTAACTTTAAACAACAAGAGACTAGCATTTTCATCAAACTTTTCTTTAGTCTCACATGACTAGTTTTGGATTAGTCAACAACCCTAACTTGGAATAATCATAACTTTGTACCTATAATGAATAAAGATATGAAACTGATACACAATGTTCTTCATTGTGTTTATGAAATTCCTCCAATTTTCACTACTTGGAACCTCTTAGAAAATAAGTTATAGTAAAAATGGCATACCTTGCTGAATTCTGGATTATTCTAGAGAGAGACCTTGTAGAGCGTTCCCCACATGGAATATTTGTTGAATAAATATGAAAATTTTACACAACATAATAAATATTGTACTCTAACCAACACATTTTGTCTTACTTAATTTGGATCTTTTATAAATAAGTTATGACTTTTTTACCCGAAACACCTCTTTTTTACTAGTTTCAGGACTAGCCACAAACCCTATTTTCCACGGAGTGTAAATCCAAAAATACAATGACCCACAAGCTGAATTTTCAAAAACAAATACTTGGATATGTTTCCTCAATGTCCTAGCAATTTCAAATTTTGAATCATTCTAAAAAAAACATTATTGTGAAAATGGTGATATGACCTGTAAATAACATACCTTAGAATCAAAAGAATTTATCCTTCCTTGAATTCTGACCTTCTTTTCTTCACCTTCCCTCAGAAATTTGGCTTAGATATCCTTTGGTTACCTTATAAACCTATAGGTATTCAATATTCTCAAGTGTGTCTCAAATGAGAGAGCCTTGCATCTTATTTATACTCTCCAAGTAGCTTCCTTAAAAACATCTTCTAGGTCACTTTGCCCACTTTCCTTATTTTAGGGTTAACCCACTTCTAATTTCTCCATTAAATTTATTATTTAAATATTTTATTTTGTATTAACTTTGAATTATAGTAAACTCATCAATTCACTTTATTATTTACCTTCTAAAATCTCTTAAACCACTTTGACTACTTTGACCTTTTGGGGCTTCTAGATGACATAAGAGGGTCCTCCAACTTTGTAAGGCCATAACTCTCAAACCGTGAGGAGTTATGTGACGTTCCACATACCACCAGAAATGGAATGACATGTAACATCCATATAGAATAGTATTACCTACAAATATATCAAAACTCATACCATTATCCATCAAACAAACTTGGGTCCATTACCCAAACCCGGGTTCTCCAACTTCTCATGGTCATAACTCTCTAAACGTAAGGAGTTATGTGGCGTTCCACATACCACCAGAAATGGCATGAAAATCACTATCCATCTAGGATAGTTTCAATGAAAAATTCACTGACCTTCATCTCATTATTCCACAAATAAGCATGGGTTCTATAACCATACTTATAGGATAAGTCAATCCACAAAGCATCTTCCCGTGAGGGCTTTCACTATAAGGGGGGCACTTTGGAGTTCATCTATTTATACTTATTATCAACCATGACAAGACAATAATGAGTCATATTTACATCAAACAATGTTGGGTCCATTACCCAATTTGTGTTACGGGGATTTCTTCAAGGGTTGACATCAATGACAACCAACCTTAATCAACAATATCAATCAGACTCTTCCCCGTCCAACAATTTTGGTTGTCGATTTGTCCCCCAAGAAAAAATATCCTCCTTCATATTGTTCATATTCACATAACCATTCTCTATGTGGTGTCATATGATAGGATTCTCCTGAGTCTATCAACCAAACATCTTGATCTAACATTGTATTGGTTGATGCCAGGTAACATTGCCTTCTTTATCTAGAGTAGTATTTCTCTCAATCAACTACTTCTCATCAGATCATGTACTGACTTTCATTTCCTTCGAATTGCATTCCCTTTTATAATGCCCAACTTTACCACATTTTCAGCATCTCTTCGTCAACCAAATAGGGTATTTAGATCTACCCTTTGAATTAGACTTTCTACTAGAGAATTTACCTGTATCTCTGTCAATCGGTCGACCTCTAACCATTTAAGCATATGTGTTCGATCCTTCCATGTTATTCCTTCTCATTTCTTCTGATATTAGATATGTAGCCATGTATTCTTGTACCAATGTGGTTGAATTACTTCCTATATCCATGACTAAGCTATCCCAAGACTTTGGCAAAGAACATAATAGGCTAATACATTTCTCCTCCTTAGTGATTTTGATATCTACAGATGATAACTGGCTTATTATGGTATTAAATGCATTTAAATGATTAGTTATCAAACTACCATCACTCATTCTTAGAATATATATTTTCTTTCTAAGGTAGATTATTTACCAAGGATTTCGATTGGTACAAGCTTCCCAAATTGTCCCACAGTTTCTTGGTCGAGTCTTCACTTGAGACATTCAACAACACCAAATCTGCAAGACAAATTTGAATCATACTCCTTACCCTTATTTCAAGTTTCTCCCATTCTTCCCTCAACATGCATGTCATAATGGTACATGGACAGATCGATCTACACGAAGATCTTCAATTTTAAGCTTCCAAAGCTCAAATTCTAGCCATTGAATTTCTCAATCTCTATTCTCGAGCTACTTTCCATTATTTAAGCACAACTTTAAATATCTTTGACTTACAACTATTATTGGACCTAGGGTTTAGCTAAAATCCAAGGTTGTTAAACCAAGCTCTGATACCAGATGTTAGGAAATTATACTTCCACACTAAACCTAACATAAGAGAGGAAGAAATATTTAAGCTAGAAAACAAATGACAAAGAAAACACACAATACATAAAGATTTTACTCTAGAAACCCAAACAGGAAAACCAAAATTACTTGAGCATCTTTCTATCTTGTTGTCTTATTCATTCAACATAAAAGGTTACATGCCTAACCTTGGTCTACACCTAAGACACAATCGACATCATACCTTATTGCTTTACACAAGAACAACCACATATCCAATTCGGCTTACATCTACATGACCAACAACCTATTTCTTAAAATTAGCATGAATATCCAAGATTGATCATTAACACTATATGATTACAAAAATCCTTATTTATAGGCTTTACAGTAGGACAACCCTAAAGAAAGGCACCCAAAGATGGTTACATATCTATGTAGATCATTGGCTATAAATCCCACGAATCTTGAGATTTTGTTACAGTCGACTATCGGTCGGATTACTAGTCAACTACCAGTCAACCTTCATTCGATCTTCAGTCGATTTCCACATGACCGCATGTTGACCTCTTTGACTTGTTATCAATTACTTCAACTTCGACTTTGAATTTTCCCGGTCTATCCACCTCGACCTTCGACTTTCACTCTCATTCGATCCACCTCAACTAGACTTTCATTTCAAATAATATAACAACCCAACAAGTTGGATAATATAAATTAATAAAATCTTTGGAAAAAATAAATATTAATAAAATATAATAATTGTGATTTTAGTAAACAATTATACTATAACTTTGTCTTGTAATCTCTGAATAATAAAAATTAAAAAAATAAGATTAGTATTACATCATCATTATTATTAGTGAATAATTATGTTATAATGTTATTATTATAATATATGAAAAAATACATAAATATTCAAATCATAATCATTTCTCTCATCATATTTAAGTATTTTTGTTTCTAAACACGTTTAATCAACATATTGTATCTTGTTGGACAACAATTAGAATTGATTTTGGAGAAAAAATAGACATTATATGGCATTAATGGCTATAACTTTTTGCAATCACAATCCAAATTAAATGCTTTCATAAAAGTAAATTTAAACATTATATGGAAACTCTAAATTTAAATGAGTGATACATATCAATTTTCACTTCAAAACATAGAAATCATTAATAATGTTGATCATTATCATATGAGCGATATACATATGAATCTACATGTCAAAGATACATCTCAACAAATTATGCAATAAACATGTCATATGTATATCTCAAGTCAAATATAAAACAATCAATATACATGTAAATAAGTGCCACTACTAGTTAGGTCTACAACTAGAGCCAAGTGCATCAGTGTTTCTATGACTAGAGGTAGAGCCTATATCAAGAACAATTGTCTCATAAATAAATGTCAACAAAAGTGCACTATCAAATGTATCTCTATCAATATCATGAATATGTGCAAAAATACCCGATGTGAACATAGTTTCCAAAGCATGAAAAGATTGTGACACATGTGGAGGAAGAGGATGATCCAGGTGGATATCAGTGGCCACTCACCTTTTCCAAATGGCTCAAAATAGTTTTCTGGCCATTTTGGCAATATACTATTTTTAGCAGGTTTTAACTTCCGGGGCCATTTTGAGGGTCCAAATGAAGGTTTTTCGAGATCGAGGTTCCCAATGATAGCCGAAGGAATTATTGAGCCCCCAAAATGAATCTCCTCGCCGATACCTTTCCAACGAGCTATCACACGCCTAAAACAAAGATCGTATGCAAACGTTACAACCCCGGGAAGTTGATGCACCAACTTACCCAAACGGGGCCCACGTGACTTTTGGCGCTTCATATCCTAGGGTTAGGTTTTTGGATGTCTAGGACTTTTGGCATTCCCATTTATTGTAAAAGGGCCTCCAGAGCCTCATTGTAACCATCTTCTTGCGAATGCGAGTAGCCGTCACATCTCTTCTCAGAGATAAGCTGCCACCATTCTAGCGAGTCTTTCACTCTGTATTTTTACAGTCTCTGTACATTTCTTTCATTAATAGAAATCGCGTATTACTGTATATCTGTGCCTCTTTTTATATTTCCGCTATATCTCTGTTATATTGTTGTCTCTCTTGCAATATCTTTGAATATTTCTATGTTATATCTCCGCTCTCATTTCGTGCTGAAAATAATACGGATTAGAGGAGGAGAAGGAGGATCAGTGGATGATGAAACATGTGGACTAGGAGAAAGACAAGGATCAGTGGATGGTGACACAAGTCGAGGAGGAGGAGGATCGGTAGAATATGGTGACACGTGTGGAGGAGAAGCAGGAAAAGGAGGATCAGATGTGGATGTAGGTTCATACACATGTGGATTGGAAATAGGAGGAGGAGGAGGATCAGACATGGGTGTAGGTTCAAACACATGTGGAGGGGAAGCGGGAGGAGGAGGAGGATTGTACATGGATGCAGGTTCAGACACATGTGGAGGGGAAGCAAGAGGAGGAGGAGGAATATCACATGAATGCAGGTTCAGATACATGTGGAGGGGAAGAAATAGGATTGGTAGATGGTGCAACTAAATCATGTGGAGGAGAATCAAGAAGAGGAGGAGGACCATGTGGTCGAGTAGAGGATGTGGATGGCTCTGCTGATGAGATAGATGTAGTGGGATCATGAGAAACAATCCTCAAAATATCTATGAGGTTGAAGATACCAATAATATGACACATCAACATCGTTATGTCATGAGGAAAACTCCTACATATCATAGAGATATGATGTACCCATAATATGTCTCTAATAGGTGTGGGTACCACTCTGTGACTAGTCATGACACAACATAGTTGATCCACCACCTCTGGATAAACTCTCCAATCCAACCTGTGTTGCATGTGGGGTCTTTTTACTAGAGTCTAGTCCTCTGCCTCCTCCGTCACTTCATCCTCATGTTGGGGAGGCCCATCCCCAATATATGTTCCAATATATGCAAAATAATAAATAATAATAATAATAAGATAATTGAAACAAAATGTTACAATAAATTAAATGTGCAATAAATAAGATATAAAAATATGCAAATAGATTTATCAAAAATAATGATAATATTACATCTCTCATATCATGGGTCCTCTACTGTAAATCGAATGATTGGACATCCTCTCCAATCCATCCCCGCATATGAGTACTCTACAATATCGAGGACATGATTGTCCTTTCTAGTCAATAAATCACATACCTCCCTACCAACTAGAGAATTGGGAAACTTGTATTGGCCCCTCTTGGGCATCAAATGCCCCAACATGTGCATATGTGCATCAAACATATGCCTAGTAGGAAAGAAGGGTATTGTTGGTTGAGTGGCATGAACCCTATCAAAAAATAGTGTAAATAACTCCGAAGAAAATAGAAATAATCTTGTCCCATGTAAAACAATGAGACAGTGATCTAATGCATGACAAAATTGTCTCAAAAAAATCTCCAACCACCTAATCAATCAGAGTCCTTGCAATAAACTATCTACATAATACAACATAGAGTAACTAATGTGCTTCCCTTCATAGCTATATTGTCACAGTGTTGAGAGAATAAGACATAGGCACCTAACATCTTGTCTATCAAATGAACTTATCCACAACTAACCACAACAAACCTAGAACTCCGAAGAGGAATGAACATGAAAACTGACATATCTCAGCACATATGCTAGTTGGGTATTTCCTACAACACTAGGCAGTGGCATAGGGAAATGGGGAAAATACTCCCCCCTCCTAGACAAACCAGTGATGAAATAAAAATCCTCCTCTGTGGGATGATACCATAGATCAAGACCAACCCTGAACCCCTGTCTCCCATGATACCAACAATGGATCAACTTCTATAACAAGAAAGTGTTCCCCCTAATGGATGTACCCTCCTAATAAAACTTCTAGAGGATGACATTCATCAAAAGGTTATGTGTTGATTTTGAAATAGGGCGAGGAAACAACTCCCTCTCTCTATCCCTAGTCTCCCACTCATGCACCAATGTGTGTGTCTCAACCTGTTGTTTCTACTTCTCCTCCCCCTCTCGTCATCGTTCTCTCCAATTCACATACAAATATTGTTAGGCACACACACACACACATAATAAATTGAAATTATAAAACAAATACATATATAAATGATGTGTATTTAATATATATATATATATTTGAAATAAAATATTGAAAAGCAACCAATGTGCTAAAAATAGAACATATGGCCCAATGATGGTGCACTCTATCAAACAAATAGTGTCATCATGTGGTGTTGTTATTAATACACATTGATTCCACGTTTCTTGTAGTACCACTAAGTAGTTGTGTGGTGCGTCCCATAGGACACTCCGCACTCGCTCAATGCTTTTAAAAGCATCGGTTTAGTGATTTTAACCGCACCGGTTCATTTTGTTAACAAAGACTCACCGCAATGCTAAAATTTATGGCACACAAAATCAACAGTTCCCTTAGTTCAACTGAAAGAACCAATGCATTGGTTTTACTAGAGCACCAGCGTGATTTCTAGCGGTACATTGTATTACTAACACACCATGAATGGGGCCTTGCAGAAGACAAATCACGATGTTTATTTTTCAAAACATGTCGCAGTGAGTAATTTTCAAGTTTATGGATTGGTGCACCATGATTATTGTCACATCACCATGGATTGCAGCAGTGTGTCTAATAAGTCACACTGCTCTAATTGATTATTAAAAATTCACCCCAATTCCATTGTATTAATAACACCAGTGCATTTTTTGGATTGATGGGAACCAGTAGATTAAATTGCATTATCGCACAATTGAAGTAGTGCGATGTGTTACTATTAACGCATCAGTACCACCGTGATAGTGGAGCACTGACATTTTATCCAGAAGTGCGTTGTAGAGGATAGAGCACTAGGAAAAAGGTGTCCAATTAGATTCCCCGCTATGCCAAGTCGAGAAATATATGTCCTGGTGCAGTTCTGGAAATAGTACAGGTGCAGTTATATAAATATTTAAGTTAGTGGTGTCATTAATTAAGTGAAATATACCAGTGCTAGTCGAAGCCAATTGTGCGCCGATTGCGGGGTGTTTCGAAGGACGCATCATTTTTTTTTTATAATTTATCAACATCCTCTTCCTCGAATGACATCGATGCGTACCTATATGTGAGACACACCGATGGTGGTTCTCACTGTGAATTTTATACAATACACACTGCTTCAGGGCGAGTCGAAGCTTTCAGGTGCATCATGTGAAATTGGAAAAAAATGAAAAAAAATGTCAAATTTCAATAGGAATCTAATAAAAAATTTACCTAGCCTATTATGTCCTGAGGAGGCATGGTTTCACCGTTGAGAGGAAATTAAAATTTGTGGTAATTAATTACCAAAATTTGGAAATGTGTGGAATCTACTGATGGAGCTATCCAAGTCATTATAGAGCACCGGAAACAGGGTGTCTTTGGAAGGATGGTGTGCATCGGTGCTTGCTTGAGAGTTTGGAAGCATGGGATGCACTGTAACAATGAAAATTAGTTTGGTAATTTATTTTTTATTTACCCTACTACAGTGCACCTGACAACAGTGAGGCACACCGATACGTAATTTTCAACGACACCAATGTGATTTATTCGATGTGTGTAATTTTTATTATAAAGTATGGTGGTGCTTTTGAATATTGATGCACGAGTTCTTTATTGTTTATGTATTCACCAGTGCAATTGGTTAAAATGGTTGAAAAACTATGTTAAATTTTATAAATCGTTAAGTTAGCAATGTAGTTAATTAAGTGAAATGTATTAGTGTGGGTCAAATCCAATTACGCGCCGCTTGTGGGGCGTTCTGAAGGATGCACCGCTTTATTTTTATAATTTATCACTATGATCTTGCATGAATTACATCGGTGCATACATATATATGAAACACACTGGTGGTTGTTCTCACTATGAATTTAACATAGTACACACTGCTTCAAGGTGACCCAAAGTGTCTAGACGCACCATGCAAAATTACAAAAACAATTGAAAAAAAATGTCAAATTTCAAGATAAATTCAAATTTACAATTTACTTGGCCTCTTATGTCCTTAGGAGGCATGGTGTCACAGTTGAGAGGAAATGAAAATTCATGGTAATTTCCAAAATTTGGAAAAGTGTGGAATATACCAATGCGGGCTATCCAAGTTAGTGTAGAGCACAGGAAACATGGTTTCTTTAGAAGGACGATGAGAATTGGTGTTTTCTTGAGAGTTTGGAAGCATGGGATGCACTGTAAAAATGAAAATGAGTTTTTTATTTTTTATTTATTTACCCTACTGCGGTGCACCTGACGATAGTGAGGTGCACCGGTGCGTAATTTTCAATGGCACTAGTGCTCTTTATTCGGTGTGCATATTTTTTATTATAAAGTATGGAAATGATTTTGAACATTGATGCACCAATGATTTATTGTTCATGTACACATCGGTGCATATCGACCTTAAAGATGCATGAATAAAAAAACCTCTGCAAAAACCTCTGGTTTCCCGCCTCCGCTAACAACCTCCACTATAAATAAAGAAGGAATATATTTTTCGGGGATATTTTGTAAAAGCCCTCGCAAAAAGGTGTTCTCCTTGTAGTGTTGTTTCGATGTGCTTGAAAAACATCATTGGGATATTTTTAACAAATGTGCCTCTTGGCCCACTTCAACCCCCTTGTAGCTTGTTCATATTGATTTTGTGTGGTTTTCTTCCTTTTGCTTCTTTCTCTAGGTTCAAGTACTTTGTAACTTTCATTGATAACTTCTCCAAATGCTCTTGGTTTTATTTCATAAAACTTGAAAGTGAGGTTTCTGACATTTTTTTGGCCTACAAGGCCCTTGTAGAAAAAAAATATGCACATCGAATTCAAAAGTTAAGAATAGATATTTGAGGTGAACATCTTGACAATAAATTTACAACTTACTGCATTGCACGGGGCATTCATATGTAGCATATTTTCCATTTATACCACAACAAAATGGTTGTGTTGACAGAAAGAATCACATACAAAAAGAAATGGAAATTATATGATCCAATATAAAGGATTAATTCCTTATTTTTTTTCTAAAATCCATTAATTGTTCATGTTGGAAACATAATCCGTTAGGGTTACTAACTTGAAGGAATGTGAATAGTTAAGTTATAGGAATGGTCATCGGGAGTCCAACAGACCTCTTGGAAGATGAATACAAACGTCATCCGAAATGTATTTATATGTGTATCATATCAATATAATAGAAACTCAAGTTTATCTCTATTTGTGTGTTCTAATAGTGATATCATAACGCCTAGTTCCTAGGGCCTGAAATTCGCTATGGTAGTTGTCCATATAATTTCAGCAAAGTGTGTCCATAAAATCCCTCCTTTGGTGTTAGATCCGAAGTATTATTCTGTCATTTTTATATAGAAATTCTCGCCTACGTTTACATTGGTATCCATCCCTTTTTCTGCTAGGGTTTTTGCAATATGTCTACCATATGTGTCCTCATCTTTGTGTTGGCAAATGCTTAACAGGTAGTGTAAGCTTGTCATTGATGGCAAGTACAACAATGAAGATGGAAGGATCAGAGTGTGCATCGATAGACAAACATGAACAACGTAGGCTCAGGAGGAATTCGCGTAGAGTCGAAATTCTTCCTAGTAAAAGGGATGTGTAAGCTTGGAGGAGAAGTGTCGTTGATCGTTGGATCCCATCCAAAATTCCCGACAGCATGAGGGCCGTCAGATATGAATAAAATCAAGAATAGCACGTGCATAAGAGGAGGATCGATCTTAGGTGTCAGATCCGAGCGCAGGTTCCGACCACCGTTGGATCGAAGAGAACCTGCACGGTCTTTAAACTGCAAGAAGAAGCGGGTGTAATCACAATATGAAAATTCGCGATGAAATCTGAGCCGACAGGTTAAAATTTGATCTGGACCGTTAATTCCAGTCACTATCGGGGTATCGGGGATCGCGAACTCAAGAGGCAAAGAACTCAATGCATCAAGAATGTTGATCTCGCGATATACGAAATCGCGATTGAATCTGGACCGTCAGATCAAGAAATAATCTGGACCATTGATCATAGCTCGTGTCGGAGTTTCGCGAATCGCGATATCAAAGTGACAAAAACACTTGACAACAGAAATGTCGATTTCGCGATATGCAATATCGCGATTCAATCCCAGCCATTGAATCGAGAGTGAATCTAGACCGTTGATCTTATACCATATCGGAGTTTCGCGAATCGGGATATGGTAAGGCATGTAACATGAATGTTGAAAACGCGATATGCGATATCGCGACGTTTTTGCAACCATCAGATCAAGAAGTGATCTGGACTGTTGATCTGACTTCTTCACGGGGTTTCGTGGATCAGGATTTTGAAGTGACAAGAACATTCACCACAAGAATGCCGATTTCGCGATATGCGAAATTGCAATGCAATCACAGTCGTAGAATCAAGCTCTGATTAGGACCGTTGATCCCATGCCATTATGAGGTATCGGGGATCGCGACTTGGAGAGTCGAGATGCCTCATATCCAGACTCGCGAAATGCGAAATCACGAAAGCGCCTTATGCATAAGGCTGTGGTCATAGCCCTTGGTCACATCAGCGAGAGATGGACAGATGTTAGAAGACAAGGAGGAGTCGAGCCTTGTCGCACGGTCAGGTGGAGAACGACACAGAAGGTGACACGACAGGAGTAGGGCCCTTCGTCAATACTCCACCATTTCGGACCCCCCCCCCCGTATTAAAGACGGAAAGGCAAGGGGGGTCCGGAATCGCTTGAGTGTCATTGATCGAGGTGCTTTAATCCTGACCGCTCGAGAGATGCGCGCCCAATTCCGAACCCCCCCCTTCGCTTAAATATAGAATGGCAAGGGGGCTCCGGAATCGAATCCCGACCGTAGATCTGAGAGCACAGATACTGACCGTCTAGATTTGCTCGCCGCATATCCAACGATGTAGATGAATTTAAACAAGATCGGAGGGCTACTAAGGCACGAAGCAGTGAGACTGCCAGAAACCATTGATGACGTCTGCTAGAGAAGTTGAAGAGACCGCTGTGTGATCGCCAGAGGAGATGAAGTGTCTCCAAGATTTGTCCGGTGAAGGAAGACTATTCTTAGAAGGGATTGACAGATGGATGGGAATTGAGGCCTCTAACTGAAACAGAGAAAGTGAGTTCGATTGTCACAGAGAAAACGAAGAGTCTCAAACTGCCAGAGAGGCTGAGGAATCTCAGGATAACATACAGTGATGCTGGACACACTAGGTGAACCACCAGAGAAGCTGAAGAGTCATGATGATGATCAGACAGAACACTCGAGAGGTGGAGGATAACGGCGCGGAGTCAGCATACAGAGGAATTGCGAACATTTCATGCACAAGGTGCACAGAAGCTATAAATACATAGTACAGAGAAGAGATGGGGGTGGTTGTTGTTACTATCGGAGGTTGCTATGAATGTTGTTAGTGAAGGTGATTCATGTGTGAAGAAGAAGGAGAGTGCAGCAGCTGAAGTGCACAGAAGAGGAATTGTGCAGTGAATGGACATGGCGCACAGAGCATAAAAAGTGGAAGAACAAACAGCGCAAGTGATGTGTGCAGAAAGGCAATGAGGGAGACAGAGCAATGAAATGCAGCAGATCAGTGATGAGTCTGGTAAGCCATTGTTGAACATCATATCACTGTAATAATTTTCAGTAGAAAATATTCATATTTCAGGGTGGTTGGGTGGAGCTAGGGAGGACTTGTGTCCTCAAAAGTTCAAGTGGGTGCTTGAACACAGGGAGTTGGTGCTTCCTTCTAGTTGGTGCTAGAGAAACCAGGGAGTCGGTGCTTCCTTCTAGTTGGTGCTAGAGAAAACAGAGAGTTGGTGCTCTCAACAAGTTGCATCTTGCAAAGCTGAGGTTGTAGCCTCATTATGAGTTGATGCTCATATGTATGATACTGTAAAGAATGTAACCATTACTTATCATATAAAGAAAAAGAGGTTTTTACCATGCATGGGTTTCCTCGGGAAATATCTATCTCTGTGTTTCTCATATATGAAAATGATGTTAAAAGTGCCATTGTTTATTTCCCTGCATTATTGTGATCATCATTCAGTGTCTCTACAAAGAGTTTAAAAGAACCATAATTGTTTAAGCACGGTAACAACTGATTCACCCCCCCTCTCAGTTGTCTAACAATTGGTATCAGAGCCAACCCCTTTTATCTAAGGGTAGATCCTAGAGCTTAAACATGTCAATCCATGAAGGAAATTCAACCAATAAGGCCCCTCTGTTCAATGGGACAAACTTTGCCTTCTGGAAATTTAGAATGAGAACCTACATAATGGATTTAGGCGCAGATGTTTGGGATGTGGTAGAGACTGGTTATGTAAAGCCAGTTGTGCTAGCTAATAAGGATGACAAACTAGAATTTAGCTTCAACGCTAAGGCTATGAATGTTATCTTGAGTGGGCTTGCAGAAGAAGAATTTGTAAAAGTTA
>ML783383.1:544702-559982 GCA_009831015.1 Picea engelmannii | reverse complement strand
GTGCTTCCTTCTAGTTGGTGCTAGAGAAAACAGAGAGTTGGTGCTCTCAGCAAGTTGCAGCTTGCAAAGCTGAGGTTGTAGCCTCATTATGAGTTGATGCTCATATGTATGATACTGTAAAGAATGTAACCATTACTTATCATATAAATAAAAAGAGGTTTTTACCATGCATGGGTTTCCTCGGGAAATATCTATCTCTGTGTTTCTCATATATGCGAATGATGTTGCAAGTGCCATTGTTTATTTCCCTGCATTATTGTGATCATCATTCAGTGTCTCTACAAAGAGTTTAAAAGAACCATAATTGTTTAAGCATGGTAACAACTGATTCACCCCCCCTCTCAGTTGTCTAACACTTTGCACATGAATTACCTTAAAAACCTTGGCTTATAGATTCCTCATCGACCAATTTTCTCTTTCCTGCTAAGTCAGTGCAGTTGACCTTGTCTATGGTTGGTAATGAAGATTATAATTTGACACTGATTTGGTATTTTGTCCTCCAAAGTACAAGCAAAATTTTTTGGATTGTTCATCATAGTGTTGGTTTTATTTTGGGTTACTGCTATGGTGTCAGTGATGGCTCTCCATCACACTACATGCACTTTCCTAGTGGGGATATCTACTGCAACCCTAAGGTGGCACAAAATCTCTCAGATTTCTAGTGTTGAAGGACAAAATCAGTGAGACTAAGGCCTCGATGATATGATGGAAAAAAAATTGCATGTAAAGTATGCACAGTTACCATAGATGAAGAAAGAGTTGGAAGTTCCACACGATAGAAATGCATCTTTTCTAGCTCAAACGAACGAATCGGGTGCTCCTCCCTCTCTCATGTAGAGACCTTCTATTACTCTATCATCTACGCACCTCTTCTCTCAGCCTCAGGTTTTTTCGACATCCAGTTTATCTTAGGCTTCCTTCCACGTTTTCTCCTCGATCTCAGTGAGGTTCAATTCTAGTCCAATTATAGATCTGGATATAGTTATCAAATTTCATTATTTGATGTCTTCAATTATCATTGAGCAACTTGTGGAGACCATCGAAAACACAATTGATCCATGTTTTTCAAACACTCTTTGTGTTGATTTATTATCAATTCTGGTTCCTTAACCATTATGTCAAGTTTTCCATCAGTTATGATACAAGCAATCTCCAATACCCTGACATTTTCAATCTTTAGACCGATCATCTCCAAGTCAATCCATACAAGTGGAATCCCCATTATTGACCACCTATGTATTTAGTGACAGAGTTGACATGCTCTTGTCCATTGTATATGGTCGTGGCAATGATCGTTTTGATTATTAGGGTTCCAGATAGTGATGGTGAAATGTATGGTCACATTTAATATCATCCTATGACTGCATTTTGATCATCTACAACAAGCGACGTGTGACGCCCATAAGTGTTCTCCTAGAACATTGGATTTTTTTAAATCTTATCGTTTTTCCTAGGGGTTTATATTTTGGTGACATGGGTGCTCATTTTGGTTATTTAGGTGTAGATTTTGGTTCATTAAGGCCCAACATATCCCTGAAACCCATTTGATGGTGGCCATTCTTCTCATCCACATAGCTACCAGCCACATCATTATTTTGAGGCTTCTCTAAACTGCTTAGATAACAACAATTTTCGTTGTTGAGGTTTTAGAACTTGTTGGAAATGTTGCTATAGAAAACAAGAAGAATCACATTCTATGAATAATGGTAACTTACAAATAGTTTTTTTGGTAAGTTTTCTTGTACCCTTTTTAAATTAAGTTTAATTACACTATAAACTGGTGCATTTTCGGTAGAAGTCGGCAGTTTAAATTGCAGTGTCTAATTGTTAAAGTGTGGAGTTACGCATTATTCCATATCTAGCCTATCATAAACCCTCTTAAGGTCTAATTTTGTCTTTAAATGACTCGAGTTGAGGAATTATTAGAGTTATTGAATACTCTAATACTCTCTTATGTGGAAAATATAGTCACAACTGACATAACAACTCTCACTAATTTTCTAACCTATTTACAAGATTTGTGGGACAAAATTGTGTTTCTCTAGCTTTAATCACAACTCCAACAAGAATAAATACAACAAAAGAATCATCATTATGAACTAGTCCTTGTTCAGAAAAAATCTCTTTTTGAATTTGATGTTGATCCAGATCAACATCCAGTAAAAAAGAAACTCAATGATCCAACTTCATATATGAATGCAGATGAAGTTCAACTTTCTCATTCCAAGACAATCTCAAACCTTGGGAAGAAATAAGAAGCAACAAGCACAAAACAAGTATCGAATATGAAAAGGAAATAACCTTTCATATTTTTTATTATACCAAGCAAATCCAGTTCCAAAGTGTTGGATTTCATCAAGAAGGTTCATATTCACCTGCTCCAACACAAGAGAAGATTTTGAAATACCAACATTGCCACTAAAATATGCAAGAGTAAAGAACCACTATAGGTGGATCACTTCTAGAAATGGTCATCAACATTCAAGAAGATATATCAATCATACCGAAGAATTCATTGTCGAGATTGAGACATCTTGCAATGGAAATATTTGCATATTCTCACCTTTTACCTGACAGAGGAGGATAACATTAGTGATTGACAATCATGCTTCAAGTTTTGAAGTCTTATCAATCAAGCAACATCAAGCGAGTGTGAAAAGTAAGTGTGATTTGGTTTGTGGCCATCCCAAAACCACCAGATTGGTTTTTGGTTTTCCTTAAACCACCACTTAGTGGAAGACTTAAAATTTATGCTAGAAAACAGTTGCGGTTTTTCTTAAACCTACGTTTAGTATAAGACTTTCAACTTTTGCTAAACAACATTTTATGGTCATATTTAAACCAAAATTTGAGAGTACTTCCAATTAGAAAAGTACATTAGCTTTAGCTTCTAGCTAAATTAGGAAATGTTCTAGGAACACATGTGTAAGAAATTATAACTATATGTAATTAATCATGGCATATGAACATTATAATTATATTGGTGTTTGATTAAAAATGCCAACAATTGATTGATGTGTGTAGGATAGAAAGTATTGGCAATGATACCACTAGAGGAATGAGAGGAGGATATATTAAGCTAAAGGACCCCAAGCCGCCTTGTTGAAGTATTATCCTGAAATATTAATATTATTTCCCTTAGCCCCGATTTCAAGGAAAATCAGTTAACGTGGGAGGATTAGTGGTTTGGCAACCAACCACCCTCGATGAATGCAGGTATGGGAAATATGGCTAGGACAGTAGAAGCTTTCAGCCAAAGGTACAATAGAGTACCAATTCTGCATCCCAGATCGACCCCACAAATTCTTTTTGACAGAAGGAAGAGGACAAGTTGAGAACTTTCCTGTGTGGGGCATGCAAGAGAAGAAGGATGAGTGCAGAAAGAAGGAGGAGAGAATAGATGAGATGGGAGTTTTGGGTTGAAATATATTTCCCTGGTGGTATCATGGCTTGGCACGGGGGTGGCCTACTATCGAAGTTACTGAGCACGCAAAGCCTATGGTTGGGTGGAAAGGCGAACACCCACAGTCAGTTGGTTGGCTATAACTTGTAAAAGATAAGTATTCTTTACGCCTTGTGTAATGAGTAGAGAAAATATATGGATTCTTATGGATGCGTTATATTTGTGCATGCCCGAAATTAATGGAATTAATGGTGTTTCCTTGGTAAATCCTTGCATATGAATGATTGTGTTTAAGGTGAATCCTTGTATTTTAATAATTAAGGAAATGTATAAATGGTTGCCTCTTGTTGATGTAGTTATGGATATATCTGTATGTTTTTTCCTCTGATGTGTGCAGTAGAGTATTTATTGTGGTTTAACCCTATGAAGACTATAAGCCTCTGAGTGGAAAGTTTGCAAGGTATAAACCTTCTTTGGAATAATGGTGGCAGAAGTACCATTGAACCTGGAGAGGTCTCTGTGCAGTTAAGAGAGATTTAATCTCTGTGAAAACCTTCATGTTTGAATAAAACTCTTGGAAGCTATGTAAAATCTTCACTAAGATAGGAGGAGAATTCCTCAATAGTTTCCTAAGTAGGGTGAAGGATAAGAAGGCCTAATAAAAATCCAGGAAAAACCTTAGAAAAAATCCCTAACCTGCTAAGTCTTAGAATGGACTGTTAAACCTAAGAAAAACTTACATTTTTCTTCGGAAGGATCCCAATCATCGATTCGGTGTAGTGATTCGATCCTAACCGTTGGTTGGGGAATACGACCATCAGAGTGCTTGGGAAGAAGGTGGCATGGAAGTCTGACGGGAGAATATTTAAGCCAATAGGAGCCATTGGATCCATATAGAAAAGCCTTGGTGAATCCTGGACCGTTGATATTGGTCATAAGTTGGTTAAGGTCATGGTCATCAGAGTGGTCAAGCATAGTGATGCAGTAGAACTCGGACGAGGGGCACTCTGAGTTAACGATGACTGTTGAATCATTGGAGGGTCCAAGGTTGGGAAATAATTATCATTGATGGCACTATAATCCTATCGAAGGATAAGCTATTGGAGTTTCTGAATGTAGGGTTTCACTAGGGCTTCAAAGGGGGAGGCTCTTAATCAACAAGGACTATTGATTTATCAAAAAACGTGCTAGAGAGAATCGTGACCATTGATATTATCTCTCAACCTATCAGAATGTCAGTCTATCTAAGTGCCAACGTGTCCAAATCATGACACATGTTAGCCTGTAACTTGTGGAAATGATCGAGGGTGATTCCTAGTCAGTTTCAAGTCTGGGGGCAAGTGCCATAATCCAATTTCTCATATCTATAGGTTGGGGATAATATTGACCGTTCATCGAAGGGGTGTTGGTCATAGTGATTTATGATCCTAGAGGAGATGCACTCTGATGGAGGAACACCAAGATAGATCTAGATTCATTGATCAGTTGGAGGTGATCCTAGTGGGTTATGACCATTGGATATGGTATGGTCCACTCTGAGGCAAGGGAAACCGAAACTCTTAACTTCCATGAAGTTGTGAACTCTAAGAAGACATCAACCGTTAGATGAAGCAAATGAATATTTCCAGATCCATCAAAGTTCTTTTGGTCAGAGTTATGTGTGACTCTAGAGACGGTGCACCCTGATGGCATAAATTTCAATAAGGGATCTAGTTCGTCAATCGAGGAGCAGGAAAGAGACCTCAACCATAGATATTTGTATAATCTCAAGAGGGAATTTAGCACCTGGTGTCCTGGTAGGGAAATTTTCTAGGGAAAGGTTTCGACCTTCCCTCGTAAGCTTGGAGCAGAGGAGGATGATGTCACCCAACCAATACATAGTGGATAGGTGCCAGTACCTAGATGGACGAGCCAAGTGCTCAGTTATGATGTATATACCACATTATTCCATGAGGAAGTTCCACATGTCATGGTGATTTGGCATTTTGAGGGAGTGGTTCATGATGCATCATGGGTTCCATGTGTCACACCATATGGAAGGTACATAGTGGAAATAGTAACCAAGGTGGCAGGTAAGTGGACAGATCTCCACCATCAATCATAGGGTACTTCCATTGGGATGGATGAGTGTGAGTTTTCTAGGGGGATCTGACGGAGGGACACTAACAGGTGATTTGGTTCATAGATTAGCGAATATGCGAGATTCAATCTCAGTCTGGATCGTCGTGGGTCCCACATGTTCACTTAATGTGAGAATGAGGATGAGGAAGTTAACCATCATGCGAGTTAGGGACTCTGAAGCAATCAAGTCCATTGATTTCCCAACTCAAAGGACTATCATATTTGTCGAAGTGTGTGTTGATCGGAGTGTGCTAGTCGGAGTGGAATGTGACTTCGATGGAGAAAACTATGATGGTAAAGGAATGCACCGAATGAATCTGATCAATTGATTCAGAGGGCCTGATGGGTCAGGTGGCAGGCGCCATGTCAATGTCACATCGGATGGCGCAAGTGACAGAGAGCCACATGGAAGTGAGGTGGCTTTTGACCAATGAAGGCCCAAGGAACTTTAGAAGGCCATAAATTTTGATCCAAAGCTCATTTTTTAGCATGGTGGTAGTCATTAGAAAGATCTTAATGAGAAAAAGACAATGGTACCCTCGCGAAGAGGATTTGATTTGGTTGAGGAAAAGTTAAATTTTAACACCCCATCCCTTAAAAAGGTACTTAGGGGGTTGGGTGTCTTCAAAGTGGTATCAGAGAAGAGTTCAAACACTGGGTCTAGATGGGCCAGAGAATAGTCATAAGACTAGTATATCAAGGCTAATATGATCTTATTAGAAAGAGTTTCTTTGTGCTAATTTTTTTTTTTATTATCTGCACTAACTCATTGAGAAGAAGGACTGCATCTTGAAGTTTTGTTTAAAGAATTCCCTACAAAAAAAAAAAACTTACGTGATGATATGCAACATGAGAATTATGTTGTTATTTTAGTTAGACCTGAACGTGAATGGTTCTTTATATAAGGGATAAGACCCTTATGGAAAATTCCTTGTGGTTAAAGGAATTTAGTATGGATTGATAGAATCTTGGGTAGTATTAATTACTACTTAAACAAAAGACTAAACCATGTATGTGTAATTCCTCGAGATCATAGGACTGATGGAAAATTGCAAGGTCAGTTACTTGACCTATAATAATTGGAACCTATAGTTGGGGGTAACCTATTTAAGAAAAAGAAAGAGGAGTCATTTGGACTATTGATATTCATTATAAAAGAAGTAAGTTATATGAGCGTATGAGCCATTTTATGAGTTCATGGCTATAACAAGAAAATGTATAGGCCTATTAACTTGAATGCATGTATATGTAGTTGAAATGAATATGCACTGTAGGCATGGGTAAAAGGCTTATGTTGTAATGCATATGGAAATGATTGAGCATATATATAATGTGCCTACCGACTTAGAATAGTTTGTTACTGGTTGTGAGGTATAGGGATGTCAGGAATCATTTTGGACAAAGATGATTTGATAATAGCAGAAAGGATAACAGCATGAATAAGAATGTTGATGATGCTATTGGTTATTGTTTATTTTTCAATATGTTAGGTTAAGCATGAAGTTCATTCCATTTTATCATTTAACAATAACCATAAATTTTGCAGCAACCAAGATCACAAGAATAAGCACCATGCACAAGAACACAAGATGTATCCCGGGAAACCCTTCTCAACAAGGGAAGAAAACCTAGCCAAATCCTTTTCTATATTCTTCAAGTGAAATACCTTTGCCACCAAGATAAACCATAGCACACAAGAGGGTGATTCAAACCCTATAACTCTAGCGCCCAAGAGAGGCATGCAATTTTCCCAAGGAAGTGTACTTTCTGAAATTTCCAAACACACAAGAACGATATGATTCCACAATGGGGAATCTTCCTTTACTTATATTAGACTTTCCCTATCAACAAAAGTGTCTATTGGCTCAACAGGGCCAACCTCATTAATTCAAAATATAATAATAATAATTATTATTATTATTATTAATATTGACCATATTAATTATCTTTTACATTTATTATTAATCACATTAAGGTAGGGCCGACATGTACCCTTTACATAGAAATTAGGGTTACGGGTAGGTCTGACTCTTGAACAATATATAGAAAAGGATCTAATATACCCACTAGGGGCACATCTATATGGATGCCATATCTCTGGTTCACTGCATTACACAGAAGAACCATATCTTCACATGTTCACCTTTGCTTGTCCACAAGCACGTCCACTCTACAGATATTCTTTCCCACTGTCTCTCACAGGAGAATCATCTAGAGTCTTCTTATCAACTTTGTTTCTCACAAGAGGCTAATACATCATCTTCATCTATGTTCACATGACGATGCACCCAACACTTTGGGATTTCACACGTTCACCTTGTGCTCAGCCATAGGCACGTCTAACTCAACAGATCACCTTTCCCACTGGATAATCATCTTGAGTTATTCTCAACTCTCTGAATGGATGAGGTCATCTCTACATTCCTATCTTTGTCTCAGGCAGGAAACACGTACCCTTCTTAGGGGATTTCTCTCAGGTTTGTAAGCTGAGAGAAAGACTCACATAGCTGCAATGATCCACATCTCACGCGTTTGTAAGATGGAGAATGTCTCACATAGCTTCAACCATCAACACTTCCTCTCATCTAGGGAGGAATTCTTCATCATTCCAAGTCTCACATGGATGTTCTCTCAATTTTGTTTTTGGTTGGAGTCGTCAATACTCCCTCTCACTTAGGAAGGCATTTTTCACCAAGTTAGTTTGGTGCAGATGTCTGTAATCTACTCATGTGTAGGAAGATACTGCATGTGTACGATTTTCCTCTCCATCATATCTCTGATATAAGGATATTTCATCATGGTTATCATCATAGGATCCATCTCATAATCAAGTAAATATCTTAGAATCTTGTGAGGCCACATTGCTTCGCACACTCACTGCTATATGCTCTTCCTATGTGGTACTCAAGGCCACAGAGTTTTGTTTCCTATTTCATTTAGGAAACCATGGAAAACTTCATGGTAAGACAACAACTAGATGTGATCTTCCAGTCCACTTGTACTCTCTTCTCAAACTGTATCGGTATATCCAACAAACTCAAGTTCACACTGGAGGCATATCTCAGGTCATATCCAACTGTGCCTCGTATATATATCAATACATGCTTTACTACTATCCAGTGACTTTGTCTTGAATGACTCATGGATTGACTAAGCACATTCACCGCATAGCATGAATAAGGCCTAGTGTTAACTAGATACATCAATGATCCAATCAGTTGTGGATCAATCTCATCTGAATCATCATCATTCATTTTCTTCAAAGCCATCACTGTGGTTTTTCATTCTCTCGTACTAAACTTCTTTAATATTCCCATTGTATGTTTTCCTTGACTTAGGAAAATCTCATCGGTCCTCTGTCATACTTCTTGTCCCAAGAAGTGGTGCATCATACTCATATCCTTCATCTCAAAATCAGAATTCAAATCTTACTTGTATCCAACAACAAGGATTTCTGAATAAGTCATCAAAATCAGGCTCTCGTCACCAACATTGTAATAATATAGGCTTGGGTCAGCAACACTTTTGCTAAAACCCAAACTCATCAAGAATCCATCCATCTGATATAGTTTCCAACTCATGGATGGTAGTACAGATATAAGTGTATCGGGTTTACTGGATCAAGTGTCTCAGCATAGAAAACTCCCTCTTTTTGTGAGAAACCTTTGTCTATAGATCTTGCTTTGTATTTCTTGACACTTCTATCAGCCGCATGCTTGATCTTATAGATCCACTTGGAAATCATTATAGACTTCCCTTCTAGTCTCTGAACAATATCGTATACATCATTCTTTTAAGACATATTGGTATTCTTATGTTATGGCATCTTTCCATACATGTTCTCCTGTTGCTTTTCTAAGACAGGGAGGCTCAGCATTAATGAAATGGCTCGTGACTGAAAGATAGCTCACAAATTTCTTTTGCTTTCTCGGAATGTGCCTTGAGAGGCTTGTATGTTTCTTTGCCTCTTTGCAGAGTGAGTCCTATTGTAATATCTATGAATATATCAATTGGAACAACTGGATCAATTTGAATAAGGTATTTCTCCCTCTGAACTGCTAAAGGGGGAGAACGTATTTGTCTTACTGTCAATCCCCATTTGAGATTCTCTATATTTTGAAAGGCTATTTCTTATTCAAGGACAATTTTTATGTTTGTTCTTGTATAATGAACAAATTAAATATGGTTTAGACTCTCGTACCCTGGATAATGGTACAAGTCTTTGAGAGATCCTGTACTAGGAATAATATACTTCATTTATTTGAAAAATGCAATTAACTATAAAATTAGAGATCAAATGATTTACCTAGTTTGTAGTCATGTCCTTCTAGAGAAAGTACTTCTCCTCTCTCTTCTCTTCACTCTTTTGAGGTGGATCTGGATCAATGTCAGCAATGGAAGCATATTGTCTTCCCTTCTTCCTGGTTGGACAGTTTCTTGCAAGGTGTCCATAATTGTCACATTTGAAGCACTGAATTTCTGAAATATCTCTTCTTTGATAACCTGGATTGAATGAAGACTTTTCACCTTTAAATGTTTGCCGGAAATTTCTTTTTAATTTTCCTCCCTTCTTTGTATGAAGTGCAAGAGCATGATTTTCTTCTGAATAATCTTCTAGTCCTCTATTTCTAAGTCTAAGTTCTTCTTGAGTGAAATCTATCCATAGTCGATCAAAGGTTTGTAGAGATTCTCTTCCAATGATACTCTGAATGAAAGGCTCCCATGATTTTGGAAAATTTTGGAGAGTGGTTAAGACAAGTTCTCTACCAGACATGATTTCCCCAATGGTCTCTAGTTGTTCTTTAATCTCTGATAACTTCACAAAGAAGAGTGCAACTGTGTCACCCTTTGTCATCTTGGTACTTTGAAGTTGGCTCTTTAAGGTAAGATCTCTAAGAGTGTTGTCACTTTCAAACATTCCTTTTAAAGCTTCATACATATCATATGATGTCTTCAAATTGGCAATGTGAGGCAAGAGGTGTTGTGGGTGGGAAATCCCTCCTATGGACTAGCACTAAGGGTTTTATCATGCATGCAGAAATGACCTAAAGATTCTTATTTTTTACCATCATCCCATGCCTAAACCCCCATTACTCATATGTAAATACAAGGCTCAAGAGATTAAGTTGCCGTACCTTATTTTTCGTGTTTGATGTCGATCCCTTTTCACGCTTGGTCATTCTTTGACTACAACTCTCCTCCCAATGCTGACCTGCATTCACTAAAGACAAACAAAGAACTCCACATGCATTTGATCTATTAACTAACGGGTTAGAGATTTAATCAATCATACAATCAATATTCCAATAATGACAATCTCATATGGCAGGACGGGAAAAGCAATTCTTTTATTAACTTCACAATGATACCTTACAATGATAAAGTCAGCTACTGCTCCTCGATCCTGGTCCTGGGCTCTTCTTCCACTGTCTTCCAACTACTTTTCACTATACTTATCTTTGCACAAGGATGGATAAAGGTTGGGAGAAAGGGAATGCTTAATCAAGTATAGTTTCTTTACTATGATTCTCCTCCCTTTCAAATGGGACCCCTAACCCTTCTTTTATAGGCTAGAAAAAGCTAGGTATTTGGTCAAGTGACCGGCCATGCATGGCCGAAAGGTTTAGTTAACTTACCCAAAGCTGTGTGTTCCATCAACAACTTTCCTTTTTCTATTCTTTTGTAGGTACGCGTGGGTTGTCTTGGGTCAGCTAGCGTGTACACGTGTTTAGTAATGGAGCAAGGTGCATGGGTCTTTACAAAAGGGGTTTTTAAGAAGAGGTGTCCAACAGTGTTTTGGCAAAGGAGGAATTTGAGATGGCCTGATGTTAGGTAAGCATGTCTGATGAAAATTAGGGTTATAACATATGCCCCTAATGTGTGAGGTCAGAAGAGAATTTGATGGCCAAAATACATTAACAATATTCTCCAACGTTCCAAACAAGTGAGCCCAGGGACCAGAAATTGGGAGGTGCCTTCTGCAAAATAATAATTGTCTCACCGAGGCAGGCATACGCATTCTCGGGATAAAATCATGGCTACCAATCAAATACATTGTAGATCCATGTCATATAAATATATAAAGTGTATCCGCGAGCAATACACAGCGGAGCTACATCTCGAAATCAAAAAGAGATATATGTAGAGTATCCATCTTCTAGAAGTTGATGAGGCCTGATGGTTGGAGATGAGTTCTTCAGAGCTCGAGAAACAACTTCAAAATCTTCAAAACTCGGGTAGGAGTGTAATATGAGTGTACGATTTCACTACCGAGAGGTCTTTGACAGCTTGTCGATCATGGACTAGAGGATCTTGATGAACAGGCTGAAGGCTTCATTGATCTCGAACAAAGACTTGATTGGAATTTTGGGATGGCCAGACATGATGGCAAGGGACAAACTGCAGAGGGGCTGACTCAGGCTTGGTAAAACTTCCCTTGAATAATAGCACGACAACTGATGAGACTCATGTAGCATAGCATTTGACATAAGTTCACAATGTAGGAGGCAATGCAAACTCTCCATATGTTTGGAAGAATAACCAAATGGAGGATGACACAGCTCTATGTAGAGAGAAAAGATTCCTAAGGTCGTATTAAATCCCAAAGTTTGACGAACAAATGGGCATATGTGCTTTATCCAAGGGCGAATCATTATGCTGCCAATACAAAGAAACTACTTTTCCCTTCCTCTTTTTGGGGTATATTTGATTTTTTTGCCTTTTTCAATAATTTTGGAAAAAGAATAAAAGAATGTTACGTTACAAAGGAGGAATGAGTGTCGCAAACATACAAGTTTGAGGTGAAAGGACAAGACTGATGTTCAAAGAAAGGACACTCGGGAAAAATCCCTCCTGGGACCAAAAGTGTCAAGACGCAGAGGCAAAGTGCTATAGGGCTTGCATATAAGGCATGCTTCAGATCGTTCAGTTGAGAAAAACATGGAGCCGGCATTAGACCAAAGATGCAGGTATGCAAACGCAGTTAACAAAACACACAATGGTAACGTCCTTCGATGTAAGTTTAATGAGCCCAGAGAAGGTAAGCTCGGTAGTTTTTCATATTTAGAGAGTCTGAAAAAACATAAAAGGAGACTCTGATGGGGTACCTTTTTTGAAAGTAGTCTAGTCGGTTCGAAAAAGGGGTAAATTAGCACCGAAAAGACGTCTATTCAAAACCATTTTAACGAGTGTGATAAAGACAAGATCACTCGGCCATTTTTTCATTTTTAAGGAGTCTGAAAAAATCTTAACTATGGACTCCGTCAGGAATGTTCTTCTGGACCATTTTAACGAGTGTGAAAGAATAAGGTCACTCGGCGATCTTTTCAATTTTAGGGACTCTGAAAAGAGCTTAACTATGTACTCCGTGGGGGTTCCTTTTTTGTACATTTATTCCCTCATGCTTGAAAAAGGGTTAAAATGATACCTGAGGGTACTCTTCTAGAGAACTGGAGTTCCTTAGAGTATACCTTTGTTCATACAGTTGACCATCTGGATCGAAAAAGGGGTAAACTACCGCCAGACAGACATGACTTCAAATTTCATTTTAATAAGCGTGAAAGCCCACAAGATCGCTCGGCACTCTTTTCATGTTTAGAGGGTCTGAAAAGGGCTTAAAAGAAGACCCGTGTAAGGAACGTTCTTCTGGACCAATTTAACGAGTGTGAAGAAACAAGGTCACTCGACAATCTTTTCATCTTTAGGGAGTCTGAAAAGGGCTTAAATAAGACTCCAAGGGGGCTACAACTCATGTATGAAACTGGTTCAGGTAGAGCCCACTACTAGGCTCAGACCAGGAGTCTCTTCGATAGTCAACTTGGGAAGTCTCCCAAAAGGGAAGAAAACACAAACCATGGTGTAAGTCCTCCTGCGGTATAGAAACTGCAGTCATGGCTTCAAGGATAGCCTCATCTGAAGGAAATTCAAAATCTGAGAAATCATGCAAATGAGGGTCGACAGTCCCAACAGGTGAAGTAAACTGACCATACTCCATATGATGATGGAGGTTCTGGACAGGACTGGCAGAGTCTATCAGCGAAGAGTCACGAGCATGAGGGCTTGAGGATCTACAAACAACGAGATCAGACTCGGAAGGATACTCAAGCCTACTTGGACCAAGAGGGGGAATCAAGGACTCCCATGCCCCCATTGGATACACCAATGGATCAATTTCTGATTCCAAGTCTCGAGAAGGAAAACATGATTGCACAGGTTCCTGCTCATAAGAAATTGAACACTCAGGATAAGATGCCACATAATTAACCTGTGGCGGGGTGGAGTCTTCATGAACGCTAGGAACATATAAAGGGGTAGTCTAAAATAATGTCAAATTAGGATGGTGAGTATCATATGCCAGTTGGTCGATAGTGATAATGCTTCCATTGTGAGGGAAATGCATCACCCAGAAGAGCGTAGATACCACAGCATTCATAGCATATACATAATCACGCCCGAGAAGCATATTGAAATATAACGGGCCTTGCACCACTATAACATCAACAAGGACAGTCTTCTCGCCTGATGAGATAGGCAACTGAGTAAGAATCCTCAAATATTCACTAGGAAGTATGTCAAAAGCCAACAGCTCATGCGAAGCAAACACAAGCTTGGTAGATCCCAAGACTTTCCAAACCGAGGAGGATTAAATACTTACAGAGGCTCCCTCATTCACAATACATCGATAAATGTTTGTTGAATTAACTTCAACCCTTATTTGAAAAGGTGCGGCAGAAGGAAGACGAGGCTCAACAAGGTCATTCCAGTCAAAGAAAACCATCCTAGGGCTTGGAGGGGGTGTGCTAGGAATGAGCGGAATGCCCCCTTGTTCTGAAAGTATTGAACTGGAAATGCTAAAAACATAGTCGGTAGACATGTCACTCCCCAAAAGAAGAGTGGGATCATCCGATGACTGCATCAACATGACCACTTTCACAACTAATGGCTGAATAGGTTACGGGACTACATGGTCTAAAGGAACCTCACCCCACAAAAGAGGAGTGGGATCAACTGATGACTGCATCGGCATGACCACTTTTGCAACCAATGGATGAATAGGCTATGAGACTACATGGTCTAAAGGCATCTCACCCCCCAAAAGAGGAGTGGGATCAGCCAACGACTGCATTGGCATGACCACTTTCTCAGCCAATGGCTGAATAGGCTGAGAGACTACATGGTCTGAAGGTGCCTCACCCCCCAAAAGAGGAGTGGGATCAACCAATGACTACATTGGCATGACCACTTTCTCAACCAATGGATGAATAGGCTGAGAGGGAATCTCAAAAGACTCAAAATTAGAAGAGCTTGCAGAAAGGAACCATAATCTTTGTACCTCTGGAATGCCAGGGCACAAATGAGTAAGGTGATATCCCTTACAAAGCTTACAAGGGAACTTAGGCTTACGTCCTATCTATCTAGGTTTCTCAACAGAATTAATGCCCCCAGCATGACTAGCAGTGGTTGGTTGAACATCTCCAACATGACTTGTAGAGGTTAGTGATGGGTCGATAACATGACTTGCAGAGGCTACATACCTATTACCAGTATGACTAGCAGTGACTGGACTTTTTCCCCCAGCATGACTTATAGAGGGTGGGTGTGTTCCTGTAATGTCCCCCACCTCTTAGAGAGGTAATGAGGAGACTCAGTGGCCTAGGCACCCCCACTAGGTCATAGTCTCACACTGAAGGGGGGAAAAGTCAAGAAGTTGAAAGTTATATTTTTAAGTTGACTTAAGAAAGGAAAAGGAAAGGAGTA
>ML783383.1:512270-536464 GCA_009831015.1 Picea engelmannii | reverse complement strand
GAAGAAATAACAAAAGATTCAAAAAGAAACTGATGAATGCATGATTCATGCCCCCCCCCGGCCATGAGGAGGAATTTTTTTTCAAAATGAAACCCATTTTTCTTAAAATTTCAAGCTAAAAATAAGTTTAAAAAACTAGGTAACACAAGAAATATTCTAAATGAAAAAGAAAGCTATAATAGAGTCCAAACCTAGGCTAAGCTACTATGACAGAGACCAAGAACCCTGAGAGATATAACTCTTGACAAGGAAAATGATGACTGCCTCTCCTTAAACAAAACATTTCTCAACAGGGACGCTGCTGACAGTTCAACAGCCAACGTGTGCACGCGAGTTGTGTAAGGTCAGAGTGTGTGTAAATGCATGCAAACCTTATGCAGGCCGCATGTACCTCTGCAACTCTCCAAAAATGAAAATAAAAGAAATTGATCACTAGCAGAGACTACTGGTATTGAGAACTAGAATCTCTTGAAGACTCAGAAACTTACTTTGTCAAAAAAGAAAAAAACAATTCAAGGAAAATTTCATAGAACAAAACCAATGTGAGGTGGTAGCTAAGCTACAAATTGCAAAAACAGAGACCAGAAAGAGTTCCAGAAAACCCCTAAGAAGGATTATTTCTAACAGGGGAGAGGATGACTGCCTCTCTAAAAGAAATTTTCTGGAATCATACACGCGACTGACACTTCCTCACCTAGCGTGTACACGCAGTCTGTGGGAAGGTAGCGCATGGGTACACGTGTTCAAACCTTATACAGGCCACGTGTACCTCTGTGGGTCTCGAAAATAATGCATTCAAGCAAAGAAACAGAGATAACTGATATGGAAGACTAGAAACTTTGCAAGCTCAAACTTTTGCAGAAACTTTAAAAACAAGGAATGAAACCCGTTTTTAAAAATACCCAAGAAAAAACATTCCCAGAAACCCTAGAGATCCCTAGTATGGTCGCCAATTCTGTTGTGGGTGGGAAATCCCTCCTATAGACTAGCACTAAGGGTTTTATCATGCATGCATAAATGACCTAAAGATTCTTACTTTTTACCATCATCCCATGCCTAAACCCCCATTACTCATATGTAAATACAAGGCTCAAGAGATTAAGTTGATGTACCTTATTTTTTGTGTTTGATGTAGATCCATTTTCACAATTGGTCGTTCTTTGACTGCAACTCTCCTCCCAAAGTTGACCTGCATTCACTAAAGACAAACAAATAACTCCACATGCATTTGATCTATGAACTAACAGGTTAGAGATTTAATCAATCATACAATCAATATTCCAATAATGACAATCTCATATGGCGGGACGAGAAAAGCAATTATTTTATTAACTTCACAATGATACCTTACAATGATAAAGTCAGCTACTGCTCCTCGATCCTAGTCCTGGGCTCTTCTTCCACTGTCTTCCAACTGCTTTGCTCTATACTTCTCTTTGCACAAGGATGGATAAAGGTTGGGACAAAGGGAATGCTTAATCGGGTATAGTTTCTTTACTATGATTCTCCTCCCTTTCAAATGGGACCCCTAACCCTTCTTTTATAGGTCAGAAGAAGCTAGGTATTTGGTCGAGTGACCGGCCATGCATGGCTGAAAGGTTTAGTTAACTTACCCAAAGTTGTTTGTTTCGTCAACAACTTTCCTTTTTCCGTGCTTTTGTAGGTACACGCGGGTTGTCTTGGGTCAGCTAGCATGTACATGTGTGCAGTAATGGAGCAGGGCGCGTGGGTCTTTATAAAAGGGGTTTTTAAGAAGAGGTGTTCAGCAGTGTTTTGGCAAAGGAGGAATCTGATATGGCCTGATGCCAGGTAAGCATGTCTGGTGCAAATTAGGGTTATAACAAGAGGTGATCTCTTACTGAGTAGATGATTATTTTTCTTGCTTTGACATCTTCTTCATTTCTTATCTTCTTCTCTATATCTGTAGTTGTGGTTGGTAGAGTTTTTGTTGTCACATCCAAGGGATCATCTTCTTCAAGAGTGACTAGAAGCTTTGATTTCCAAGGGCTAAAGTTGCTTGCTCCATCAAGCCTATCTTCTACTAATGTTATGGTCTTCATTTGATTGGTTTCTTCAATTTATTGTTGACTGGATTTTGAAAACCTAATGATTAGGTTAAATTAGAAACCTTGGATTATATTGGACTTATGACTGCCATAAATCAATTTGATAATGTCACAGAGATGCTTGCTGATTCAAGAGAATGTTTCTTCAGAGATCCAAAATTAATATTTTGTAGGAAATTTTGGCACCCTAGAAACCCTAAGGCCAAAAATCAAAATTTCTTGAAATTTCATTTTGAGAGCTTCTAGAGATGCATTGGAAGAGGTTGTACTCTTCTATGCCAAAAGTATCCCCAGTTTCCAAGTATTAAGGGCTGAATCACCACTGAAAGGGAGGTCGTACAGAATTTTCTGGAAACCCTAGGAGGGTCATACGGTTCTCTAAAAGGTGGAATGAGACTTGGTGGATGCTTGTGCAATGGATTCTTTCAAGACCTAAGCTCTAATACCATGTTGATTTTTCAATATGTTAGGTTAAGAATGAATTTCATTCCATTTTAGCATTTAAAAATAACCATAAATGTTGCAGCAACCAAGATCATATGAAGAAGCACCATGCACAAGAACACAAGATGTATCCTGGGAAACCCTTCTCAACAAGTGAAGAAAACCCATCCAAATCCTTTGCTATATTCTTCAAGAGAAAGACCTTTGCCACCAAGATAAACCCTAGCACATAAGAGGGTGCTTCAAACCCTAGAACTCTAGTGCCCAAGAGAGGTGCGCACTTTTCCCAAGGAAGTGTACTTGCTGAAATTTCCAAACAAACAAGAAAGATATGATTCCACAATGGGGAATCTTCCTTTACTTATATTAGACTTTTCCTATCAACAGAAGTGTCTATTGGCTCAACAAGGCCGACCTCACTAAGTCACAATATAATAATAATAATTATCATTATTATAATTAATATTGACCAGATTAATTATCTTTTACATTTATTATTAATCACATTAAGGTGGGGGCGACCTGTACCTTTTACATAACAATTAGGGTTACAAGTAGGTATGACTCTTGAACAATATATAGCAAAGGATATGATACACCCACTAGTTCTCATCCACTAGGGGCACATCCATAGGGATGTCATATCTCTGGTTCACTGCATTACACAGAAGAACCAGATCTTCACACGTTCACATGTGCTCGTCCATAGGGACATCCACTCTACAGATCTTATTTCCCATTGTCTCACACAGGAGAATCATCTAGAATATTATCATCAACTCTACTACTTAGAGGAGGCTAATACATCATCTTCATTTATGTTCACATGACGATGCAACCAACACTTTGGGATTTCACACGTTCACCTTGTGCTCAGCCATAGGCACATCTAACTCAACAGATCTCCTTTCCTACTGGATAATCATCTGGAGTTATTCTCAACTCTCTGAATGGAGGAGGTCATATCTGCGTTCCTAGCTCTGTCTCAGGTAGGAACCACGTACCCTTATTAGGGGATTTCTCTCAGGTTTGTAAGATGAGAGAAAGACTCATGTAGCTGCAATGATCCACATCTCACAGGTTTGTAAGCTGGAGAATGTCTCACATAGCTGCAATCATAAACATTTATAGCCTTATGAAGATAAGGAAAAGGATCAGTAAAGTACCTATCTAGAATCTAGTAGAGAGAATGTTGGAGAATTCTCCTAAAGGCTAATGGATTAGATAACATCCAGATGTGGATGATATACATGCATGTATGGATAGACATGCTCAAGAAATAGTAAGAGGGAATATAGGAAATGAATTCCATTGGTAAAGGTTTGTTGACCAAGAATGGTTTGAAGCATGAAAGGGAGTTGGATTTGGGCATTTTACTACCATGTCTAATGTTGTAATTACCTAGTTGTATTTTAGAATTGTAAATGCTTTTATAGTAGTTGGGAAAGAGTGAATTCTTGTTGGATGTTTCCATGAGAGAAGGAAAAATAACTATGATTATGCATGTGGAGACTGATCATGTGGATGGTTGTAATTTCTCTTCAAAGAAGGTTGATATTAATAGCATACAAATATGAATGAATATTATAAAAATGTGCAAATTAATGCATGTGCATAATACATATATAGATATACTTATATGATTGAAGGCATGATATGACTTCCTGAGTAAGAGGGCAGTAAGGCAAGGAGTGTGCTTGCCTGGATGGAATAATTCCATGGATGCATGAACGACCCTATGTAGAAGGGTATGAACTGTCTTGTTCAAATAATAGATTGAGGAAGGTGTATTTCACTCCTCAAGAAAAGATGGTGTAAAATGTTGAAAGCGAAATGAGCCAGAATGCTTTGTGTTATGAAAGAAGGAAATATGATTAATTCCTTTAAAGTTTTCATGTGAATGACTCTGAATAATCATGAGTTAAAGAATTTTAAATAAATATGCACATGAATTGTAGAGTGTGCCTATGGTGGACACACATTGTGTCGAGTTATGTGGATAAGTGCATGAAAGCACAATGTGAATGCAAGCTAATAAAATAGAGGTACTAGTTTGAATGTATAATTTGAATGCATAATAATAATGCATGTTTATATTCCTTATGGAATATTGGGTAAATACATAAAATGATGAAACCGAGGTTGACTCAAGGTGTAGGTCATTTCATATAGTGATGAATATATAACAAGGAAAGTTGCATGTTGAATAAGTTCCATGTGGAGGAACTATGTAAAGAACTTTGTCAGGAGAACAGAGTCATAAAATTAATGACTTTCGAGAATTAGGAAGTGGGTTTCGAGGCCTATTCGTGTAAAATCCTAGATTGTATTTTAAATATAAGGCATGAATAAATGATATATCAATAAATGGTGACTGGTTTGATTTCTATTTTCTAGATGCGCAGAGTGCATTGGTTCATGATTAAATTGTGAACTAAAATCTTGTTGCTATAGCATGTTGATTTATTCAGGGAAATTCGATATGAAACTTGGTTGAAAATGCTCAAGGAATAGAGCAGGTGAATCCCAAGAGGGACAGATTGCTTAAGAAAGGGAGGAGGAAAGGGGGAACACTTTCCTCACTCTGAAAACTTTGATTTTCTTAACATAGTTATAAACCTTAAAAAGAATAGTTGTGAAAGCAAAGGAAAATAAACAAATGAATCTATTTAAAGGAATGACCTTGGTTAAAATCCATGGTATACAAAGGCAGTGAGGCCTTAGAAATAATTCAGTTGGACTAAAGAGTATGGATTGTGTAGGAGTTGGAAAGAGGGAAGATTCCCTTAACTCCTTTCATGTTTTTTATTGTGTTTTTTATGGGATGAGAAAAATGATACGTTGTTGTGTATGAATGCCTAAGACATGAGAATAATGATAGATGTATGACTATAGAGATAGCCAAAAGTTTGATTGTGATTTCACTAGTAAACACATTGAGGACTAATGTGATCTAGTGCATGTAGATATGCTAGAACATACCTGGAAATGTTCTGTTGATTTAAATGCTATAATACATGCATTTTTATTTAACATGAAAAATAATATAAGTGTGACTGTGATGATGCATGTTATGTGTAGAAAAAATTGGTGTTGTTAGGAAAGGACAGTTGCCAATGGTGGACAACCCCGGTTAGAGGATAAATGCTAGAGGGTTGGTATTGAAAGATCAATGAAGGGACCTCGGGAGTTCCCATGAAGCACCATTGAATAGGTAATATCAGAAAGGTTGTTGGAAACCAAACATGTATAAAATTTCAATGCCTATGTGACATGAGAAATTGAAAGGTATTGGATAAGAATCCCTTCCGAAGTATTTTATTATCTTGATTATATGCATGTGTTTTTTAGTGTTTGTTGTGTGCCATTGATACCGAAGTAGGGTATGATTCATGAAACAAGGTAAATTGAATGATAAGAGGGAAGAGTCTATGGCAGTCAAGGATGATTGAAATCCTTGCAATAAATTCATGGATAATTGTGTCATGAATGCATTAATTAATCATGAATGAATGTGAACAAAATTGCTCATAAACATCACATTTATTGGATGCATTGAGGAGATGCATGTTTGCATGACAGGGTGGGTATTTGATTTCCCATTATGGAAAGAGGACCTTCAAATGTCCTACCATAATTATGAAATAATAAAGAGAGGAAACATGGGTGGCCATGAACATTGGCACCCTAATTGTCAATAAAGAAAGAATGTTGGAAGACATTTATATAAAATGTTAAATTCATAAAATGTATGTTGATTTGAGGTCATTATGAGCTCAAAGAAGAAAACACAATCTTTATGTAATAATGAATGTGAACAAATAAACCAGGTGGTGAGAAGTTGGTTGAGTCCCAACACACCATGGTAGAGTACCTAACTTGAATGTGGCCATGGACACTCACACACTCGTTAAATGCATTTAATTTTTTATTTCATTTTGAAAGGCTTGGTATGCTAAAGTAATGCATGAGTAAGGTATGTTAATTCCTTTTTTATTTTATAGCATTGAATAGATGAATGTGATGCAATTGTTAGTGTGCACAAATTTTGAAAACTATTTGTGAGCCACTGCAAGTGTGCAATGAAAATGTATGTGCATAAGAACTAATAATTTTTTTGGTTGTGTGAAGAATGAATAGCAGGAAGAAAGGGTCTTGGATATGGTAGTGTTGTAAGCTCATAAGGAAGACCAATTCCTATTGGTTGTAAAATAGCCAAACTACCGAGGGAAAGAAGTGCCAGGCTTGTAGAATCTAGTTTATGTATGGAATAGATCTGAAAAATGGGAATGTGAAATTGATCTAGGTGGATATCAGTGGCCACCCACCTATTCCAACTGGCTCAAAACAATTTTTTGGCAAATTACTATTTTTAGCAATTTTTCGGTTCCTAAACTTCTAGGGCCATTTTGAGGGCCTAAAAAACATTTTTTTGGGATTGAGCACCTCAATTATAGACAAAGGATTTGATTCATCTCCCAAAACGAATCTCCTCAATGATGCCTTTCCAATGATATATCTTGCGCCCCAAACAGAGATCATTTGCCAAAGTTACGCTCCCAGGAAGTTTATACACCAAACTACCCAAAATAGGGTCCACAAAATTGTTGGTTTTTCATCTTCCGAGGTTAGGGTTTTGGATTTTATTTATGTTAAAAATGCCTTTAGAGACTCATTATAATCATCTTCTTGTGAATGTGAGTAGCCATCACATCTCTTCTAAGAGATAAGTTGTCACTATTCTAGCGAGTCTTTCACTCTGTATTTCTACAGTTTTGTACATTTTGCTCATTAATAGAAATTGTGTACTATTGTATATATGTGCCTCTTGTTATATATACAGAATATCTATGTTATATTATTGTCTCTCTTGTAATATCTTTGTATATTTATGTGTTATATCTCCGCTCTCATTTTTTGCCGAAAATAATCCAGATTAGTGGTATCAGAGTAGTTTACTCTTGATCGTTTTTAAGTGCATGTCCCCGACGAGGTCTGAGTACAGAAAGTTGGGTCTAGATATTGTCTCTCTTGAGGAAAATCTCTCTCACACACCCAAGAAACCCTCCATGGCGGAAGAAAATAAAAACAACGGAGTAGAAGATTCTATTAATCTGTTGATTGAGCAATCTCTCACGCGACAAAGGGACGAAATGATGGAGAATTTTTCCCACATCCTTCAATGTCTGTCGATAAAAACATGTGCATATTCATCAAGCAGCCACTTTGGAGGCACCTCACCTTTCAAGGTATAATTTAATTTTGATATTCCCATATTTGAAGGATAGATAGATGTGGATGCCCTAGAAAAATGATTAAATCTGCTAGAAGGTTATTTCTTTGTTCTCAATTTATCCAACAGGGAAAAGATCACCTTCACACTCCTTAAGCTTCTCCCCCATGTAAAACATTGGTGGGAAACTTAATGGGAAAAAATTTCCATAGAGGAGTATGGAATATATGGGGGAAACTTACTGGGAGCAAAGTTCCACAGACGAGTCTGGAATATATGAGGTTGAGCCCACTCAGGATTTTTTTGTTGATGCGGTCAAGGAACAATATTACCCTGTTGCTAACTATGAAGATCAATACATGAGATGGACCACATTGAGGCAAGAGAGGGGCCAAACAGTGTCGAAGTTCACAAATAATTTCCATCTCTTACACACCAAGCTGGGTATCAAAGACTCCGAGCAAAATTTGGTTATGAAATACTGCAGGCCTCTGCATAGGTACATCCAAAACAAAATAAATTTCATATACATATCATCATTGGGAGATGTCTATCTATATGTTTTCAAAATCGATCATAAATTTAGGCACCAAAACAAACGAGAGTTTGGGTCTACAAATACGCAACAACCAAATTATGATAAAGATGGACCTAACAAACAGTCTCCTGAAAACCAATCCAAGCCATAGGAAAATAAGGGTCACGGGAAGACGAAGAAGGACACTGGAAAGTGATGTGATTTCCACAAAATCCCCTGGCACAACACCAATGAATTTCACTCAAAACATTCATTGGTGGCTGAGATCAAATACAAGGAGGCAAACCCTGATTCAGAATCTGATTCAGAAAATCATGGTAGAAGACAGATCATCGATGCAGACCCCACGACTAATTTCATGATTGAAACAATTCAACCATAAGAACCAACATATACTGAAGAGGGGGAGCACCTTTTTCATTCATATATGTGGGTGAAGTTTACCCTTTTTCATTTTATTTTTTATAGCAGAAGCCAGAAGAACCCCATCTCAGTAGAGGTCATCAAACAGTTGGGATTGTCGACAACACCAAACCCACAGCCATACAACATCGGGTGGCTTCACCAAGGATGAGATATTTGTGTCAACCAACAATGTCGATTGTCATATGGAATCCAACCGTTCAAGGATGAGTTACGATGTGATGTTTCCCCATTGGATGTCTATGATGTTCTTTTGGGCTAGCCATATATGTGGAAACTCCATGTTATTTATGAGTGTTGACCCCATAGTGTCATTTTTACTCTGGGGGTGATATCTTTAGGATACCAGATGTAGTTCCAACAACTTTCTCACCTAAACAATGTCGCAAAGTAGTATCTCATACTACAAAATTAAGCTTCTTCACAATTTGTTCAAAATGTGAACATAAGGACACTACAACCACTGCAAACTCGGTCCAAGAACCTTCTATCCAGAATAATAAAGTCGACAAGATTGAAGCAAATAACAAATATTCCTTCTGCACACAGTCATCTCATCAGGTTCTCAACAACCTCCCACAAACTAAGTAGCACAACTTCTCCAACAAGGCAAGTAGCTCACCAAGGTTCAGATTCAGCAAGTGCTTTCCCCTCTCCCCTAGGAACTCAACACAATGGAGAAAATTTCTTCCTAAGGAGGTACGATTGATCTAGGTGGATATCGGTGGTCACCCACCTATTCCAACTGGCTCAAAATAGTTTTCTAGCAAGTTACTATTTTTAGCAGTTTTTCGGTTCCTAAACTTTCGGGGCCATTTTGAGGACCTAAAAAAAATTTCAGGATCAAGCACCTTAGAAATATCCAAAGGCTCTGATTGAGCCCCCAAAATGAATCTTCTCAATTATACCTTTCCAACAATCTACCGTGTTCCCCAAACATAGATCATATGCCAAAGTTACGCCCCTGGGAAGTTGATACACCAAACTACCCAAAACTGGGTCCACAAAACTGTTGGCTTTTCATATTGTGGGGTTAGGGTTTTGGATTTTCTTTATGTTAAAAATTCCTTTAGAGCCTCATTGTAATCATCTTCTTGTGAATGTGAGTAGTTGTCACATCTCTTCTCAGAGGTAAGCTACCACTATTCTAGCGAGTCTTTCACTCTGTATTTCTACAGTTTTGTACATTTCGCTCATTAATAGAATTTGTGTATTATTGTATATATGTGCCTCTTGTTATATATCTGATATATCTATGTTATATTATTGGATATCTTGCAATATCTTTGTATATTTCTATGTTATATCTATGCTCTCATTTCGTGCCAAAAATAATCTGGATCAAAAATTGGAAATATGTGGGTGGTAGATTTCAAAGAAATTCTTGATTGAAATAGATGATGGTATCTCATGAAATTCAATGTATGCATGTGATACATGTGAGATTACAAATATGTCCTGAAGGTATAGATGATGGTTTTCAAGATGGAAAGCATGGAAAAAATATATTGTTGTGTTTTGGTAACATGAGTCGAAGGGACACCTTGATAGAGAAAACTTGGGGGATACCTCAGCTGTAAGACTCGATGAAGTCTCTAAAACTCTTCTAGTGTGAGAAATCCTTGGCAGGCAAGATGGATCACCTGATGGATTGTATAGTAGAGAAGGGGATGCATGAGATTGAGCCTAGAAGGTGAGTGAAAAAAAGGAAGAGGAGACTTTGATAAACCTTTATTTATGATGAATTGGGATCATGAGCCCAACATGTCAAGGGAAAAACAATGAGTCGAGTAAATGTGACATCCATATGGATGTAGATCCATGAATTGCAAAGGCATGTGATAAATGTTGAGATTCTCGGAAAGGACCAGACCAAGAAGAGAAACAACAATTTCTAAAGCAAATGAAAGATGAAGGCATGGAAGTTGTTGTTGAGATGAAAAGAACATCGAGGATGGTGTTCCTTTAAGGGGGAGGGAATTTTAAGACCCTTGTCTCCCCAGTATGTAATTAACCATGGTATATGAACATTATAATTATATTATTTTTTGATTGAAAATGAAAATAGTTAACTGATGAGTGTAGCCTTGAAATTATTGGCCATGATACCACTAGAGGAATGAGAAGAAGATCTATTAATCTAAAGGAACCCAAGCCACCTTGCTGAAATATTATCTTGAAATATTCAGATTATTTCCATTAGCCTTGATTTCAAGGAAAATCAATTAATGAGGGAGGATTAGTGGTTGAGAAACCAAACACCCTCAATGGATGCAAGTATGGTAAATATGGCTAGGACAGTAGAAGGTTCCAGTCAAAGGTATGACATAGTAGAAATCTTGTATCCCATATGGACCCCGTGACTTTCTTATGATAGAAATAAGAGGACAGGTCAAGAACCTTCTTGTGTGGGGCGTGCAAGAGAAGAAGGACGAGTGCAGATGAAAGGAGGAGAGAATAGACGAGATGGGATTTTTGGGTCAGAGAATATTTCCCTGGCAGTATCATGGCTTGAAATCAGGGTGGCCTACTGTCAAAGTCACTGAGCATGAAGAGCCTATCTTTGGGTGGAGAGGTGAACACACACAGTCAGTTGGTTGACTATAAATTGTATCAGATAAGTATTCTTTATGCCTTATGTATTGAGTAGAGAAAATGAATGGATGCCTATGGATGTGCTCTATTTGTGCATGCCTCAAATTAATGGAATTATGTTGTTTCCTTCATAAATCCTTGCATTTGAATGATTGTGTTTAAGGTAAATCCTTGTATTTGAATAATTAAGGAACTGTATAAACGGTTTCCTCATGTTGATGTAGTTATGGATATATCTATATGTTTGTGCCTTCGATGTGTGCAGTAGAGTATTTTTTGCGGTGTAATATTGTGAAGACTATAAGCCCCAGAGTGGAAAGTTTGCAAGGTATAAACCTTCTTTGGAAGAATGTTGGCATAAGTACCCTTTAACTTGGAGAGGTCTCTATGTAGTTTAGAAATATTTAAGATCTGTGAAAACCTTCATGTTTGAATGAAACTCCTGGAGGTTGCGTAAAATATTCATCGAGATAGGAGGAGAATTCCTTAGTAGTTTCCTAAGTAGGGTGAAGGCTAAGAAGGCCTAGTAAAAATCCTGGAAAAGTATTATAAGAAATCCCTTTCTTACTAAGTCTTGGATCGGACTATTAAACCTAAGAAAACCCTATGTTTTTCTTTGGAAGGATCAGAACCGTTGATTCGACGTAGTGATTTGATCATGACCATTGGTTGGGGAATGCATCCATTAGAGTGATTGGAAACAAGGTGGCATGGAATTACGATGGGAGAAGATTTGAGCTAATAGGAGTCATTGGATCCATTGGAGAAAGGTCTCAGTGAATCTTGTACCATTAATATCAATCATAAGTTGGTCAGTTTCATGGTTTTTGGAGTAGTCAAGTGCAAGGATGTAGTGGAACTCCGACAAGGAGCACTCTGAGTTAGCGATGACCGTTGCATCATTGAAGGGTCAGAGGCTGGGAAATCGTGATCATTGATGGAATTCTAAGCCTATCGGAGGCTAAGATATTAGATTTTCTGAGTGCAAGGTCTCACTAGGGATCCGAAGTGGGAGTGTTTAAATCAGCAAGGACCATTGATTTATCAGAGCACGTGCCAAAGATAACCGTGATCATTGATATCAGTTCTGAACCTATCGGAAGGTCAAGCTATCAAAGTGCCAGTGTGTCCAAAGGATGACACGTGTCATCCTGTAACTTGTTGAAAGGATTGAGAGTGTTAGGTACTAGAATGTAATATAATATGCAKAAATAGGAATATTCATCAGATATCATTGGAACAACAAACTATGAGAATATAAACACCATAAATAATACCTTTATTCAAAGAAAGCAATGTTCACTTGTCTCTTCAAGGGGGAAACCTCCAACAGAGAAGAGCTCTATTACAATAATTCTCAAGACAAGTTGTCTCATGCCTCCTACTCTTATTTATACTAATTATATCTTCTAAAGAACATTCTAGAGGAAGCGGAAGCCTATATTAGGTCTTCTTACATTGACTTGTTCACGTTTATTAAATGAGCCTTACTAACTAATGTCGACATTTATTACATGGAAACTATATTTAGGCCTTATTAACTAATGTTGGCCTTTATTACATGGAAAATATATTATTCTATCTACGTGAGGGGTTAGGTCTCTAACATGCCTTCCCCCTTAAAAAAGAGCCTTGTCCTCGAGGATTAAGATGAGGAAATTGTTGCAAAATGGTAGTTAGTTCCTAGGTGGCATATTATGGTGGAGTATCATTCCAATGAACCAAAACTTCCTTGATGGTGTGTTGATGGAGATTACGCTCTCTCTGATCCAATATGGCTTGTGGCTGCAACCAAATGGAAACTTGTTCATTCAACTCTGGTAGGATGGTATGGGTGTGGCATTTGGTGCCAGTCACTTTATTTAGGAATGAGACATGAAAAACAAGATGTAGCTTGGAGTGACTAGGAAAATATAACTGATAGGCCATTGGGCGTTTGATAATAGTATAAGGACCATAAAATTTGCGTGCAAGTTTCGGATATTGTTGGGAATAGAGTGAAGTTTGCTTGTATGCTTGGAGGTGGAGAAACACCTTATCCCCTTTGATAAATTGATGTTTATAATGACCCTGATTTGTCTGCTACTTCATGTGATTTTGATCCATTACCAAATTGTCTTTGAGAGTACTGATAATGTTCATGCAAACGGTAAGATTGTGGTCAAGTTCCTAAGATTTAGAGACACTCGACATGTATGGTAGAACATATGTTGGCTTATGTCTATAGACTGCTTCAAAAGGAGTCATGCAAGTGGTAGTATGATAAGAGGTGTTGTACCACCATTTGACTAGGGGTAACCACTAAACCCATTGATATTGTATGTCAGACAAAAAACACCTCAAATATGTTTCAAAACACCTATTGACCACTTTTGTTTGGCCATCAGTCTAGGGATGACAAGTTGTGTTGAGATGCAATTGAGGTCCCTAGAGATTGAATAGTTCTTTCCAGAAATTGCTGGTAAAAGTGGGATCACGGTTAGAAACAATATAATGAGGAATTCCATGGAGTTTGAAGATATTATCGATAAAAATTTGAGCCACTGTGGATGTTTTGAATGGGCGTTGAAGAGCACGGAAATGAGCATATTTGGAAAGACGATCCACTACCACCATCATGACTGACTTATTTCCTAATTTGGGTAAGTCAACAATGAAATCCATGGAAATATCCATCCAAATAGTAGGTGGAAGTGGAAGTGGTTGGACTATACGAGGAAGTTTAAAATTCTCCCCCTTATTGCATTGACATGTATCACATTCAGCCACAAAGGTGTGGATGTCCTGTTTCATACCATCCCAGAAGAAATATTTTTTTGCCCTTTCATGAGTTTTGGTAAAACCTGAATGGCATACTGTAGGTGAAGTGTGAAGCTCAGAGAGCACCTTGGGTTTAAGGGTCGACTATTTTCTTAAATACAAGTGACCTTTAAAGAGAAATTTTTCATTGTTCCAAGAGTACCCTAGAGTAGCTTGTGGATCCTTTTGAAGTTTTTGGATTAGTTTGGAAATTTTGGGCTCTTAAAACCATTCATGTCGCACATCCTAAATCCAATCTACTACAATGAATGAGAGGGAAAATAGGGACCCTTTGTCTTCATATTTCTGATAAAGATCATCAACCACCACATTTTGTTTTCCCTTCTTGTAAAAAATCTCATAATCGTATCCAAACAGCTTGGTCACCCATTTTTTTTGCTCTGGGGATGAAATTTGTTTTTCTGGGAAGTACTTGAGGCTTTGATGATCCGTTTTAATTTAGAAGCATTTTCCCAATAGATAAGGGTGCTAGAGATCCATTGCATGAAAAATAGTTGACATTTACTTTTCATAAATCGATTGGCCCAGATGTCAGTCTAACAACTGTTTGTTGGTGAAAGCCAAAGTTCATCTAGCTTGCATGAGGACTGACTTGATTCCTCTCTTGGATGCATCACATTCCATAACAAAGGTCTTGGTGAAATAAGGTCGGGCCAGTATAGGAGTAGGGAACATAGCTTCTTTCAAGGCTTGAAAGGATTGGTTAGCTACTGGAGTGCAACTGAAAGATTTATTTTTAAGGAGATTTGTGAGAGGAGCCTCATTTTTTCCATAAATTTCAACAAACTTGTGATAATATCCCATTAAACCCAAGAAACCATGCATAATTTTAAGAGTTTTAGGGCGAGGCCAATTCTGTATAGCTTCAATTTTCTTGGGATCCACCCTTGCACCATCCTTGCCAATAGTTTGACTCAGGTACTCAACTTCAAAGGCGCCAAAAGAACATTTAGATTGTTTGAGGAAAAGTTGGTGCTTTCAGAGGAAATGGAGAACTTGATCTACATGGGTGATATGGGTTGGCCAGGTTTTACCATAGATGAGAATATTGTCAAAGAAAACTAACACAAAGTGACAGAGAAAAGGACGAAATACAAGATTCATGAGACTTTGAAAAGTGGAGGGGGAATTACAGAGACCAAAGGGCATGAACAAGAACTCATAGTGGCCCTCATGAGTGTGAAATGTAGTCTTGGGGATGTATTCCTCTTTCATATGTATCTAGTGGTAGCTCGAACATAGTTCAATTTTGGTAAAGTATCGAGCCCCACTAAGTTCATCCAGAAGTTCATCTATGATGGGAATGAGAAATGTGTCCTTGATAGTAAGTTCTTTAAGGGAATGAAAATCAAGACACATGCACCAAGTGCCTTCCTTCTTGAGGACCATGACAACAAGGGAAGAATAGGGGCTAGTACTGGGATGAATAACACCCGCTTCTAACAATCCTTGGACAATTTTCTCAATTTCATTTTTTTGAGCAAAGGGATGACGATAAGGGTGAACATTGGGAGGATGATTTCCCGATATTAAAGGAATGGAATGGTCATGGTCTCTACAGGATGGGGGAAGGCCCTGGGGATTTTGGAAAATGGTGGAATGGTGGGAAAGGATCACTTGAAGATTGGGGTGTAATGGGGGTGTCTCAACTACTTGAATGGAATGGAGTAGGGAAATGATAGCATAATGACCTTTTTTTAGTAACTCTTCCATGCAATGGGAATTGATGGTCTTCAGAGACCCTATTGTAATGCCTTGGAATTTATATTGTTATACTTCCCATTGGAAATGCATGGTTAATTCCTTAAAATCCATGGTGATGGGGATAAGAGTGTGTAACCATTCAACACCAAGCACAATGTCATAACAACCCATTTCAATAGAAAACATGTGATATTTCAAGTTATACTGACGAATTTGTAGGCGCACATTGTCACAGTTCCCCCCACATTTCATGGAACCACCATTGGCAATCATGATTTAAAAATTGTTTACAACATGGATATAGGAATTGAATTCTTGATAAAGGCAGTGATGAATGAGATTATGAGTGTTTCCACTATCAACTAGGATGATGAATTTCATGTGCTTAATGTAACCAATCAATTTGATGGTTTAGGGAGAAAAAAACCCAGTGAGAGCATTTAATGAAATCAGTGGTTCAACTTCAAGTGGATCAGAGGGTGGCATAGGATCATCTATTTTGGTAGCTCTGATTCAGGTGAAACCTCAACCTCTTCATCAGAAACATCCTCTGAAATGGCCATAAAACATTTTTTTTCTTTACACTTGTGCCCGGGAAAGTATTTATCATCACAATTGTAGCAAATATCTTTGAGTTGGCATTCATCTATTTCTGTCTATGTTAATTTTTGGACCTTGAGAAGATGGGAATGAGTAGCAGTGGTGGTGGGTTTTGGGTGGGAAACAAAAGTGGGTTTTCTTCTCTGGGCCAAGATGACCTATTATGCCTCCTTGGCACTTTTAGTTGCTTCTAACCAAGTCTGGGGGAGAGCCATGATGATGTAGGCTAAGATTTCATCCTTGAGGCCACTGATAAATCATTCCCAAAATAAATCATATGTCATGCCCTCCATGCAGAAATACAAGTGCTCAAAGGAAACAATAAAATCTTCCATTGTTCCAAACTATTTCAACTTGGTCAGATGTCCTAAATGGTGGGTGTCTATGTAAAAGCATTCATACATCTCTGTAAGAAAATGTGACCAAGAAACATACCCTTGGTGTGCATTTCGATGCCATTTCCATTTTTTTGGATCCAAATAGATAATTACATAACAAATCTTAGTTAACTTATCAGTGATTCCATGCAAGGAGAAACAATGTTCCATATAAGTAACCAGAGCTTGTGGATTTGAGCCATCAAATTTTTGTACCTTGAATCTGGGAAGGCAAGGGTCATGAGGTAGGGAGTTGGAAAGAGAGTGTAGAGGTTGGTTGTAGTCAACACCTTCAGTATAGAGAGGTGGGTCAAAGGAGGAAGGACCCTGGAATTTTTTCATGAATTGGTGTAGAGCGGAATGGACTTCAACAATTTGGCTACCGACTTGTTCTTGGATAAGGTCCATTTTTTCATGAATGGTCAGAATGTCCTTATTTACTTGGGCCTGAAGGGAAGTAAGGTCAATTCTCATTTTCTGATTGATTTCTTCTTGGAAGGTGGGAGCCATGAGGGTATGAGGGGTGGGTCCATGGACAAAAAAGAAGACAAGTGATAGGTACCACTATGATCAGGGAAACGAGAGGAGACCAATGGTATAAGTGGGGAATAAGGGTGTCAAGAAGTGTATGGGTCCACGGGGTGAAGAAAAAAAAGGTAAAAATGATAAGTATCATAGTGATTTGTACAAAAAGAGGAATCCAATGGGATAGGTCTCAAATAAGGGTGTGAGAAGGCCCTGAATTTTTTTTTTTTACTCTTACGGAGTTATACTCTGATATTAATAATACTACAGCGACGAAATGCCCAAATTCTTAACAAGAAAAATGTGTAATAATTTCACAACAAGAATGAAGGAGGCAAGGTTGCATGCAAATAGATCTTGTCTGATCCTTTTCAGTTTTGTTTCCATCTCAAGGGTTAGGATTTTCAGGGTTCGTACAAACAAGGGATTTCCTTGTGTTATAGATCTCTGATATAAGTGCGAGGTCGAATAGTAGTACTCAGCCCAATATCTCAAGGAACCAACTAAGGAGGTTATATTGTACCCTTATTTGTACTACCATATTTCCAAAGTACTAGAGAGTATATTCTCAAGTGTTGTTCTCGGTGGCACAATAACAGTTAGGCGACTGAATGGTTGATCTATATTGGGTTTCAGGATACCTAGGCCAGTCCGTATACAGGTGTTGTCTAATGTGCTACCACTCGAAGGGGTACCAATAGGGGTTACAAGGGTGTCCAAAAATGTGAGCTGAAAAACCTCTTGTATTTTATGTGTGTATTCTTCCCCAACTATGAATTTATGCACTGAACTATAGATCATTGTAGTTTAAAGACGTCAAAACACGTCTCTACCCTGGAAAAAAAACTAACCCACAATTCCTGCAAAGGAATGTGCTCTGATACCATTTTTTAGGTACCAGAACGTAATATAATATGCATAAACAGGAATATTCAACAGATATCAATAGAACAACAAAATATGAGAAGAGAAACACCATAAATAATACCTTTATTCGATGAAAGCAATGTTCACTTACCTCTTCGAGGGGGCAACCTCCAATAGAGCAGATATCTATTACAATAATTCTCAAGATGAGCTTTCTCATGCCTCCTACTCTTATTTATACTAATTATATCTTCTAAAGAACATTCTAGAGGAATATCTTTCTAGAAGTGGAAGCTTCTATTAGGTCTTCTTGCATTGAATTTTTCACATTTGTTAAATAGGCCTTACTAACTAATGTCGGCCTTTATTACATGGAAAATATATTTAGGCCTTATTAACTAATGTCAACCTTTATTAAATGTAAAATAAATTATTGTATCTGCATGAGGGGTTAGGTCCCTAACAGAGGGTGATTCCCTGTTAGTTTCAAGTCCGGGGATAGATGTCATAATCCTAGTCCTTAGATCTATAGGTTGGGGAGAATATGGATTGTTTATCAGAAGGGTGCTAGTCGTAGTGAGTTGAGATCCCAGAGGAGATGCACTCTGATTAGAGGAACTCCGATAGAGGAGGGTGCACCCCAATGGTAGAAACTCCAAGAATGGATCCGGTTTGTTGATTGAGGAGTGAGAAAGAGGCCTTAGTCATAGATCTTTGTATAATCTCAAGAGGGAATTTAGCATTCATTGTCTCGGTAGGGAAAGGTTCTAGGGAATGGTTTTGACCTTCCCTCATGAGCTTGGAGCAGAGGGGGATGACATCACCCAACCAATTCATAGTGGATAGGTGTCAGTACCTGGATGGACAAACCAAGTGCTTGGTGATAACTTGTACCACGTTATTCCATGAGGAAGTTCCACGTGTCATGGTGATTTGGCATTTTGAGGGAGTGGTTTGTGATGTAGCATGAGTGCCACATGTCACACCAGGTGGCAGGTACTCAGTGGTAACATTAACTGAGGTGGAAGGTGAGTGGACAGATTTCAACCGTTGATTTGAGGGTACTTCCATCATGATGTCACAGTGTGGGGTTGCTAGGGGGCTCTAACTAAGGGACTTTGAGAGGTTATCTGGGTAATAAATTGGCGAATAGACGAGATGAAATCTCATTCATGGATTGTGGTGGGTCCCACCTATTCACTTAACATAAGAATGAGGATAAGGGAGTTAACCATCGTGTGAGTTAGAGACTCTGAAGAAATCGAGGCTATTGGTTTCCCAAATCTGAGGACTTTCAGATATGTCGAACTGTGCATTGATTGAAGTGTGCCAGTTGAAGTGGAATGTGACTCCAATGGAGAAAACTCTGATGGTAAAGGAATGCACCGAATGAATCCAAAAAATTGATTTAGAGGGCCCGATGGGTCATGTGGCAGGTCCCATGTCAATGTCGCAAGTAACCAGGAGCCATGTGGTGGTGAGGTGGATTCTGACCAATAAAGGCCTAGGGAAATTTAGAAGGTAATAAATTTTGATCAAGAGCTTGGTTTTGAGCATGTTGGTAGTCATTGTAAATATCTTAACAAGAAAAATACGATGATTCCCTCGAGAAGAGGTTTTGAGGTGGTTGAGGAAAAGTGAAATTTTAATAACCCATCCCTTAAAAAGGTACTTAGGGGGTTGGGTGTCTTACAAAATGAGCCTTAGAGCCAATTTCTAGGTTTTGTGGTCTTCCTTAAACCACCATAACCATTTAGTAGAAGACATCAACTTCTGTTATCCATTTGGCTTGTGGTCATCTCAAAACCACCATATTTAGAGAGCACATTCAACCATTGGCAGCTATCCACTTCCATATTTCAGTTGTCCACTTCCAAACTTTATCTCTCTTCTTGGACTCACATACACCCCTTCAGATTAAGGGGGGGGAATGTTGGAAACTTAATCTGTTAGGGTTACTAACTTGATGGAATGTGGATAGTCAAGTTATAGGAATGGTCATCGTGATTACAAGAGACCTCTTGGAATATGAATCCAAAGGTCATCTGAAATGTATTTATATGTGTATCATATCAATGAATAATAGAAACTCATGCTTATCTCTATTTGTGCATTCTAATAGTTCATGTTGTTAATGTTTATGCCATTATTATAGTTCTTTTCATTCCAATAGATAAGAGCATCATAAGAACAAGATCACTGAGAAATACACATTCACAAGAGACATAGCATTTATCCTGAGAAACCCTCTAGGGGAAGAAAACCCAACAAAAACTTCCTTATCATAAATAGCTTATACAATGTTCAAGATATAACTCAAACCAATACAGATAGTCCTCCCCAAGAGATGCCCCACTCTTCTTCTCCTCTCTCTAACTGGTAATTGCAGCTTGCCTCATAAGATAATGAGCAAGTGAGTTGTGTGTTTAAAGTGAGGCGCTAGCCTCCTATATATACAAGACTGGAACGTCTGAAAGGGTTTCACTGGCAAGGCCGACCTCTCACTCTGGGTGGGCAAACCCACCTTTAATTAATTTTGGGTCTTCAATAATAACTGTTGGGGCCGAATTCTTATTCTGCCTGTTACAATTGTCCGATGACCAATCCGCAAAAGGGGATTTGGTCCTAATACAATTACCGACATGATTAATCCACAATGGGCATTAATCCTAATAATAAAATAACAATAATAATAAGAATGCTCTTCGCAGATACATTATTTCAACACTCCCACTTAACAAGAAGGGTATTCTTCATCAACATCAAGTGAGAGAGGTCTGAATCATCAGTGGCATCAGGAGGAAAGTATCATCAATATCATCTTGAAACATTGGCTAGCATATTTACGAGTCATCGGAAGTTTTCTTCATCGGCAACATCCTCATTCTTGAAAGAATTCTATCATCATCTGCATCAAATATGTATCAGTAAAAAATGATACCTCATCACAGCACTAGGCTAGTAGTACTACATTGGCTCAATGTCACAGTTGTTAAGCTGGTAGCTCAGTGTCAATCACATCTTGCTTTATGTCTAACAACTAGGTCAGAAACAAGGAATATCATCATCTCACTTTACGTCTAACAACTAGGTCATAAGCGAGGAATCACAACGTCATGCTTTACATCTAACAGCGAGGTCAGAAGCATGAATCATCTTGATTTACATATAACAACGAGGTCAGAAGCAAGGTACACATCAACATCTCACTTTACGTCTAACAACGAGGTCAGAAGCAAGGAATCATATTGCTTTATGTCTAACAGCTAGGTCAGAAGCAAGGAATCCACAGCGTCATGATTTACATCTAACAGCGAGGTCAGAAGCAATGAATCATCTTGCTTTATGTCTAATAGCGAGGTCAGAAGCAAGGAACACACAGCGACATTCTTTACGTCTAATAGCGAGGTCAGAAGCAATGACTCATCTTGCTTTACGTCTAACATCGAGGTCAGAAGCAAGGAACACACAGTGTCATGCTTTACATCTAACAGTGAGGTCAGAAGCAATGACTCATCTTGCTTTATGTCTAACAGTGAGGTCAGAAGAAAGGAAAATATATATACTCCCCCTTTTAGGGAGGGTCCTTTCGAACTATACCAAGCTTATCTCGAAAGTGTTCAAACTTTACATGAGATAGAGGCTTAGTCAACACGTCAGCAACCTGTCCATCCCTGCTAATGTACTGGAGCTTCAAGGCTCCTCTCTGTACCATGTCGCAGATGAAATGATAGCGGATATCTATGTGTTTCGACTTGTCGTGGAATACAGGATTCTCTGCCATCTTTATGCAGCTCTGGTTGTCACATAGAATCATGGTTGCTCTCATCTCCAAATCAAATAGGCCAGTCAACAACTTTCGAATCCATATAGCTTTGCAGCTAGCAGAACATGCGGCAATGTACTCTACTTCTGCTATGCTGAGAGAAATACTGGATTGCTTCCTACTCTGCCATGAGATCATGGCTAATCCCAAACTGAAACAACATCCGGAAGTGCTTTTTCTATCTACAACGGTTCTTGCCCAATCTGCATCAGTATATCCACTCAATGTGAAGTCGTGATCTCCATCATAGCTGAGACCATAATCCATTGTACCTTTAAGGTACCTCATCACATGTTTTGTAGCCACTAGGTGAACATGTCTGGGCTCTACCAGAAACTGACTCAAGGTGTTCACTATAAAACAGATGTCTGGTTTGGTGTTCATCAGGTACATCAGTGATCCAATAATTTGTATGTACAGTGTCGCATCTATCAAGTCTGATGAAGTATTGACCAGCAGCTTCAGCTTTTCTTCCATGGGAGTATTCATGGACTTTCATTCTAGCATGTCGAATCTCTTTAAGATTTCGACCGTGTACTTCCCTTGGTTATGGAAGATTCTTTCTGGACTCTGCCATACCTCAAGGCCTAAGAAGTAATGCATTAGACCAAGGTCTTTCATTTCAAATTCTGTGGCAAGTCTCTATTTACATTCAGTGATGAGCTTTTCTTCTCCAGTTAAGAATAAGTCATCCACATACATTAGTAATATTACTGGTTCATTATCCATAATTTTGAAGTAGAGATTTGAGTCTGCTTTACTCTTGGTAAAGCCTAAGCTCGTCAAGAAACTGTTTATACGGCCATACCAAGCTCTGGGAGCTTGCTTCAATCCGTATAAGGCTTTCTTCAATCGACAGACATGATACTTCATGTCTTCAACCTCAAATCCTTGGGGTTGCTCTATATACACTTCCTCTTCGATAACACCATTCAGGAAAGCTGTCTTCACGTCCATCTGGTGCAGCTTCCATTTCATCTTGGTAGCAAGAGCTATAATGGTTCTGATCGAAGTGTATCTGGCCACAAGAGCGAATGTATCTTCATAGTCAATACCTTCCTTTTGGGAAAAACCACGAGCGACAAATCTTTCTTTATATTTCTCAATACTTCCATCAACAACATGTTTTATTTTGAAGATCCATTTTGATGATACCACATCCTTACTTTTTGGTCTGGGAACTATTTCCCATACATCATTCTTTATTATGGATTGGTATTCCTCTATCATGGCATCTGCCCATTCCTTCTTTTGAATGGCATCTTCAAAGCATGTAGGTTCTTCATCAAGTAGATTGCACATCAAAGTCATGTAACTGGAGAATGGATTTGGTCTTTTCACCTGTCTCGTGGTTCCTTATGGAACACCATACTTCTCTCCATCTTGAATAAGCTCGCTTGCCCAAGCAGGCTTTCTTTTATGGGAGAAGGTCATTTGATGAGGTTCTTAAACTTCTATTATATCATGATATTCAGGAGTCTCCTCATCAGGGGAAGTTACGACTTCCTTTATAGGTTCTGTAGCTCTGGGAACTCCCCTCATGGATTATGTAGTCCTGGGATTTACAGGTTCCTCTTCATATACTTCTTCAAGTTGGCATCTTCTTGATTTCTTAAGTGTTGCTTCTTCATCAAAGGTCACGTCCTTGCTGATCTCAATATGGTGATGACCAGGTATGTAGATTCTAAAGGCCTTGGATACCTCATAGTATCCCAAAAATATTCCCTTCTTTCCGGAGGGTTCCAGCTTGTTTCTTTTCTCTTTCGGTATATGAATAAATACTGGACAGCCAAATATTTTTATATGGCTTACCTCTGGCTTCTCTCCGGTGAACATTTCTTCTGGGGTCTTGAACCCAAGTGCACTATGGGATAATCAGTTCTGCACATAAACAACTACCATTGTTGCTTCTACCCATAAGCACATAGGAAGATCTTGATCGTGAATCATGGTCTTTACAGCTTCCATAATTGTTTTGTTCTTCCTTTCAGCTACACCGTTTTGGTGAGGATTATAGGGAGTAGTGAGTTCCCTCTTGATCCCAACATCTCTGCAGAAGTTTATGAACTCCTTTGAGGTATATTCTCCTCCATTATCTGACCTGAGTATCTTAATATTTCTTTCGGAAAGATTCTCTATCAAGGCTTTGAATTCCTTGAATTTACTGAATACTTCA
>ML783383.1:470270-501825 GCA_009831015.1 Picea engelmannii | reverse complement strand
TGATAGGATATGATCCTTCACTTACCACTTTCCATCATTATTCCCCGCCATTTCCTTGTCTCTTGTTATTTTAGGGTGTATTGAACCAAGAAGGGGCTAAAGGCCCATAGGGGTTGATGTTGAGTAAAAGATAAAAGCCTTTTATAAACCTTTCATATGCTTCACCCAAGGATCACCCAAGAAAGCAATGAAATGTTTATCCTTGAATAAAGGGGACCCACAATATAATAAAGAATTCTTAAAAGCTTAGTTAAAGGATAGGAGGTCACATCACGAGCCAACCTATCATGTCCATGAATATCTATTGATATGACAATACCATCATTTTGTCACCAAACCAGGGTAATGGTTCTCATATTCATGGTTGGCAGAAAGGAGGTCTCATCACAAGCCAGCCTTCTCATTTCCATTGGGTGTTTGTTGGTGACATTGCCACCACCTAGTCACCACGCCAGGGAAGTGACCTTCAACCTCTCCTTATGCTATATTGAAAGAAAATAAAGAAAGAAAGATAAAATGAAAATTGACGGGCTTGGAAAAAGTGCATTGAGGACGAAGGTACCACACACCCTCTATAAATTCATTGAGCATGAATGAGACACTACGACGCATTATTTGTCATGAGCCCTATGCCCAATCATTCTTGAACCCAAACACTTCATCCACTTTACATGGTTTAGAGAGGGATATCTTGGAAACTCTCCTTGATCTAGGGAAAGATCTACCCAATAGGACACCTTGTCAACCCTCCCATATTCAATCTTGACAAGTTACATGATGTCTTTGAGTTGTTAATTGTTTGATATAGTGATATTTGATGCACATGATTAGATGGATTATTTATTGATTGGATTCACTTATCATGATGTTATGAATTGAGATCCTTGGAGGGCGTGCTCATTTGTCTTTGCAGGACCTAGTTGGTGGACAATTTTGGGAGAACAAACCTAGCTTGGGCTTCCATGGGGCTGCAAGCCCACAGGTTGGATGTCAAGGGCCCACATGTTGGATGAGAGAGATCGGACTTGGAAGGACTTGATGATGACTTGGATGACCTAGCCCGGCGCTCACTTGCCAAGCGGTTTTCCTAGGAGGAGAAAAACATCCTATTTTTGAGCTTGACTACATACTTTTGGGGCTAGGGCATGGTGGTGAGATGCCACTCTTTTGACACGTGGACGTTTGAGGAGAAGAAGGGTATTCACCATGATGATAATTCTTAGATGCTTGACATGTGGCCTTTAGAGGCATACCCATGCTTCTCCAACACCAATGACTTCCTCAAAGTGGAAAAATGTTCCCTAAAGTGGTGACGTCCTCCAAAATTAGGGTTTTATTGTGAAAAACGTGAAATTTTAAGTGAATTTTTTAATATTTCTTTGTTAAGGGGGAAATATTAGGGTTGTTGACCCCTAATCTTGTGGTTTACTCCTTAATTTGTGGACAAACTATGTTAGCTACATTTTGTATAAATATAGATCATAAGATCTCATTTTAATCATAACTCGCCCTCGTTGTGAGAGGACTTGGTCTGGAATTTTCAGATATCTTTGGCTCTTTTATCTCTTTATCACTTGTTATGGTTATCTCTTAATGTTATGGTTGATGGGAGTGATGTGTTAGCCTTGGAAGGCTTATCTATTTCTATTGTGGTGGATTATCTTGGCATTTTCCCTTGAATTGGTATGGTTTTACTCTCTTGCTATCATTTGTTTCAAGTCAAGGTTATTGTGTAGGAACTAGGTGGTAAGTATAAGGGCATACACCCCCACCATATTCTTCATCACTTTATTCTTTGTCTCATTGCTTTAACAAGGGTTTGCTAAGAAAAGTATAAGGGCATACACCCTCTTAGCTTAAACCCTAGCTAGAGAAACTTGCCTTGGGAAGTAAAATGGCTTACACTCCCAAGGAGGTAGATTCTCTAGATATTTCTTTGCATACCCCATTGACCCAATAGTAAAGGCACTAGTCATTTATTATTGCATTGGAGAAATAAAATATTGCATTGGGAAACATGAATTTCGATCATTTTTACTTCTAGAAAAGTGGATTGTATTCCTTGTGCCTTAGGCACCTCAAAGCCACTAGGGCATCCCCATAAAGGGGATAATTCTTGTCGTTGTTACAAAATTACATCTTCATCCATTAGGGTTGCAAAAACCCTAACTCATTTGCTTGAATAACTCTCTTATCAACCATTGGATTTTGCTCAAAGTTTGCACACTTACTCTCCTTGGCCTAGGGCACTTTTTGGAAAATTTTGAGGGGATTTCAGTGGTTGATTTTCTTTCTTTAATACATTGAATTTTACAGCCATAATGCTGATATAATTTTCTGCAGACAAGTATTTACAACAGCCTTATCTTTTGTGCTATAATATTGGCTTTTCATCTTGAGTTTAGCTATTCTTTCTCTTGTATTTTCTACTTGATCTCTAGAACTTATTGAGAATCTTATAGTACCATTTACCTGCTGATATATATTGTTATCTACTGCTGAAAATTAGTGACAGCAAGCTTAAATTTTTGATCCAACAAACATATATCATTGCAAAGTGTATTTTTGTGTGTCTCGAGCAGGTACAATCATCCGAAGAAGTACTATACCTATGGGGAAACAATTACTTAAATTGCAAGGCATATCTCCCTACCTTTTATTCCACTTAGACTTGACCTCTAGGGGCTTCACTTCCATTTCCCTCCATCTCCATCTCAATCCCCCTAGGGTCACCAGGATCACCTCCCTAGAGTGACCTAATATCCCTTGAAGTGCGGGACCTACATCGAGGTAACATTGGGTGTAGGATTCCCAAGTTGTAGCACTTGATTTGTGGTTGGGTCAGGATTTTCCCAACCTACAACTTGCGCTATAAAATTTTGGCGACGTTGTCGGGGAGGATTTTGAATCCTCTTCCGAACCCTAACAACACTTTGGTAAGCTATCCCATATCCTTTCCCTTATCTTGCCTAAAAAATCCACCTAAGGTATGTTCCCTTTTCCTTGATGATCTCACCTTGAAGTTCATCTGGGGAATCCACCTTCCATGAACCCACTTTTCCCATTTTTCCCTTTCATCCTTGATGAGCGTTGAGCTCATCTAGCGACTCCATTGAGGTATTAACCTAAGTGATGGAACCATGGCCTCATGGGACTTACTATGGGAATTCCATAATGTGTATCATTCTCTTGATGTTCAGAATTTCCATGGTTATCCAAATCATTGTTCAACATAATGGAAAGAAATTTTCCCCAAATTTGACGATGACACAGCTCTAGCAGTCACTCACCCATGTCGTGAATTATATGAAGTATGCATTGAGGTTAAATGTTCTACATGAATATGTGTTGATGAACTTTTTTGTGTCTTCACTAGAATCAATTCAAAAGGATTGGCTTGCACACTCATGTGATCCAAAGAGTATCACTTCTTCTACAAAGCTCATTGAAGAACCTCTCGGGCATTATCGACTAGCTACTCAAAGTTTGCAAGATGCTTTCCAAGATCTCAAACACACTCTTTGTAGAGAAGGTTTTTTCATCGATGATGAGACATACGATGAAGAAAGGCTTGAAGAAGATCCTGATGAAGAAGATCTGGATGAGACATACGATGAAAATGAAGTATCTTCTCTTCCACTTGATGAGGACATCCAGACCTCTACTCCTCCTTCAGATCAAGAAGAGAACATAATGAGTTATAATCCTTTTGAGAACTTTGATGATGCTTTGTTCCATGATTGTGGAAATGAAGAAAACTGCCAAAAGGATCTCGATGAAGTTTCTCTTGCAGAAAGTCTGAATGAGACATTATCCTCTACTGTCCCTCTCAAAGAAGATGAAGTTATCCAAACTTGTGAAGAAGTAATCAGCTTCTATGATGCATATGAAATCATGGAACAACCCCTAGATATAGTTTATGATCACATTGATGATTTCATACAGATTGGGAGATGCAGATGGGATTTGGGTTGTTTCATTCTTTACGGATATCCTATCTATGACATTGAAGTCACATCTCGCATAAAGGATAGAGAAAGCATTTCTTCATAGGATTTATTTTTACAACCAGATGATCCATATATGTGTCAACCCGATGATATGGTTACATATTTGTTCCATCCATTCGAGGATGACATGACACAACGTTTTCAAGATGATTTTCAACTGCCATACTTGGATTTTGATAGACACCAGGTTGTGGCTCGCCCAAAGCAATATGAGGTCCATACTACCAAACAGAAGTACTTTCATGTTGAGAATTTGGGCAGGAATTTGCAGACAAAAAAGAGATGCTTCCTGAGTCCGACGGAGGATTTTTTCTCCAAGCTTGTGCCTTACCCTGTTTCCTCTTGTTTGGTAAATCATGGGGTTTTCTTTGGATCTCTTGTCCTTTCTCAACCTTTAGGGAGCAGTGATCTTCTAAGTAAATATGAGGATGATTTGTTGTCTATGTATAGTATCCCCCTTTAGATATGGATTGATCTGTCTTATGGATACACTTTCAGGTGGGATGATCGGGATGATGGTTTCTCTTCCCAGCAGGATTTCCTCCCTCCCACCCATATTCATGAGTTTTATTTCATGATCGATTATATGTGTGTTTATACTCATGATTATTGTGTGCTTGAATTATCTATGTTGTATTATATGATTAAGCACAAGGGGATGTACTTTGATGATATGATCAAATGGTTTCATTGGTTGTATGACTTCAAATAACATCATCCAGCACGTGATCTTCAAAGCCCCAAGGCCCAAGGTAAGTAGGTAAGTAATTTTGATTCCCTTAATTTTTCATCTTGATTTCTCATACTAGTTTAGATGCATTTCATTTTCATTTTACTTTACTTGCATATTAATTTCATGCTTAGTTTAGAATTTATTGAAAAAATGTCAAAATTTCCATTTTCTAGTTCAGTGGGTTTTGATTATCATCATATGAGAACAAGGACGAGTAGGCCATCCTACACTTGAAATTTTGATGTTTCCTTGCAGGAACAGTTCTACCAGGAGATGTTGTGGTTATCATGCACTCTATAGTGAGCACATGTACTCAAGTAGGAGCTAGATGTTATCCCTATTTTGTGGATAACTAAGGAGATCTTGTCTTGACGCCCTCAGGTTGAAGATATGGAGTGTCGAGAGACTATATGACCATCAGTACCTTTTTTCATGAATACCACAGATGTTCATAGATTTGTAGATGGAATGCACCACACCAGCTAGCTTTCAAAAGGCAGTGGGCCTTACTCCATGAGTTACAAGTCAGTATTATGGTGAACATCATTTCAATATTCAATCCATTTGATTATGTTGTATCTTAGATTTCTCTAGATTTCATTATATATGCTTGGACATTATGCATATTTCCCTACTTCACCTTGGTGGTTGACATTATTCCCTAGTAAGTGGTCTTCTCTGGGAATGGGTTTGCTTCTAGAAACTCCCTTAATGAGCCATCGTACCATTCCCAACCATACTTACCACTTTCCATCATTATTCCCCTCCATTTCCTTATCTCTTGGGATTTTAGGGTGTATTGACCCAAGAAGGGGTTGTCCCTCATTCTATGGGAAGAAGGGGATAAAGGCATAAAGGGATTGATGTTTCATAAAATATAAAAGCCCCGTATAAACCTTCCAGATGCTTCGACCAGGAATCACCCAAGAAAGAAATGAAATGTGTATCCTTGAATAAATGGGACCCACAATATAATAAAGAATGATTAAAAGGTTAGTTGAAAGATAGGAGGTCTCATCACAAGCTGAACTATCACATCCATGAATATCTAGTGGTATGAAATTACCATCATCTGGTCACCAAACTAGGGTAATGGCTCTATGTTGCATGGATGAGAGAAAGGGGGTATCATCACAAGCCATCCTTCTCATTTCCATTAGGTGTTTGTGGGTGACATTGCCACCACCTGGTCACCACGCCAGGATAATGACCTTCAACCTCTCCTTATTCTATATTGAAAGAAAATAAATAAATAAAGATAAAAGGAAAATTGATGGGCTTGGAAAAAGTGCATTACGGATAAAGGTACTACAAACCCTCTACAAAGAAACCCATGAATGAGACACTACGGCCCCTTATATGTCATGAGCCCTATGTCCATTTAGTCTTGACCCCAACCACTTCATCCACTTTACAGGGATTAGAGAGGGATCTCTTGGAAACTCTCCTTGACCTAGGGCAAGATCTACCCAATAGGACACCTCGTTAACCCTCCCATATTCAAGCTTGACAATTCGCATAGTGTCTTTGAGATGTTAATTGTTTGATATAGTGATCTTTGATGAACATGCTTAGATGGATTATTTATTGATTGGATTCACTTATCATGATGTTATGACTTGAGATCCTTGGAGGGGGTTCTCATTTGTCTTTACTGGACGTAGTTGGTGGATAGTTTTGGGAGAACAAGACTAGCTTGGGCTTCCATGGGGCTACAAGCCCACGGGTTGGATGCCAGGGGCCCACATGCCGGATGAGAGAGATCAAACTTGGAAGGCCTTGATGATGAATTGGATGACCTAGCCCAGCCTTCATTTTCCAAACGATTTTCCCGGGAGGGGAAAAACGTCATGTTTTTTAGCTTGACGTCATGCTTTTGGGGCTAGGGCATGGTGGTGAGATGCCACTCTTTTGACACATGGACGTTTGAGGAGGAGAAATTTCTTCACCATGATGAGAGTGCTTAGATTCTTGACATGTGTCCTTTGGAGGACTACCCATGCTTCTCCAACACCAACGACTTCCTCAAAGTGGCAAGACGTCCCCTAAAGGGGTGACGTCCTTCTAAATTAGGGTTTTATTTGTGCAAAAAGTGAATTTTTAAGTGAATTTTTTAATATTAATTTGTTAAGGGGGAAATATTATGGTTGTTGACCCCTAATATTATGGTTTACTCCTTCTTTGGGGACAAACTATGTTAGCTACATTTTGTATAAATAGAGATCATAAGATCTCATTTTAATCATAACTCTCCCTCATTGTGAGAGGACTTGGTCTGAAATTTTTGGCTATCTTTGGCACTTTTATCTCTTTAGCACTTGTTATGGTTATCTCTTAATGTTATGGTTGATGGGAGTGATGCGCTAGCCTTGGAAGGCTTATCTCTTGCTATTGTGTTGGATTATCTTGGAATTTTCCCTTGAATTAGTATGGTTTTACTCTTTTTCTATCATTTGTTTCAAGTCAAGGTTATTGTGATAGGAACTAGGTGGGAAGTATAAGGGCATACACCCCCACAATAATCTTCATCACTTTATTCTTCATCTTATTGCTTTAACAGGGGTTTTCTAAGAGAATTATAAGGGCATACACCCTCTTAGCTTAAACCCTAGCTAGAGAAACTTGCCTTGGGAAGTAAAAGGGATTACACCCCCAAGGAGATAGCTTCTCTAGCTCTTTATTTTCATGAACCCATTAACCCAATAGTAAAGGAACTATTCATTTATTATTACATTGTAGAAATAAAATATTGCATTGGGAAACATGAATTTCAGTCATTTTTACTTCTTGCAAAGTGGATTTTGTTCTTTGTGCCTTTGGAACCTCACAGACACTAGGGCATTCCCATGAAGGGGATACTTCTTGCTGTTGTTAGAAAATTACATCTTCATCCATTAGGGCTGCAGAAACCCTAACTCATTTGCTTGAATAACTCTCTTATCAACCATTGGATTTTGCTCAAAGTTTTCACACTTACTCTCCTTGGCCTAGCGTAATTTTTGGCAAAGTTTGAGGGGATTTTAGTGGCTTATTTTCTTTCTGTAATACATTGAATGTTATAGGAATAAGGCTGATATAATTTTCTCCAGACAAGTATTTACAACAGCCTTATATTTTGTGCTAGAATATTGGCTTTTCATCTTGAGTTTAGCTAGTCTTTCTCTTGTATTTTCTACTTGATCTCTAGCACTTATTGAGCATATTATAGTACCATTTGCCTGCTAATATATAATTTTATCTATTGCTTCAAATCAGGGACAACAAGCTTAACTTTCTGATCCAACTAACATATATCATTGCAAAGTGTCTTTTCTTGTGTCTCGAGCAAGTACAATCATCCGGATAAGTACTATAAATATGGGGAAGAAATTACTTGACTTGCAAGGGTTTATAGAGAAGCCTAGGTTTTTGTAGGGGCCGTGGAACCTCCGTGAGCATCATGGAAACCTTGCAACTTTTTTTAAATTACTTTGACTTGCAAGGGTTTATTAGAGGGAAAATTATAGCTCATTTTAAAGGATTATATTTTATCTCAAATGTTTTTTTTTGTGGAATTTCATTTATTTTCTCGGTTTGTGAGATATGATCGATTTAAGCACCAAAGGTTTGTAGAACAGTGTAATCGCGCGTCCCTTGATGTTTAGGTAGATTTTTCTCACTCCAAAGTCTACAACTGAGAAAGTATCTTATATCAATGGAAATCTCTCTTTGATACCTCAAATGGGTCTTCAACTAAATTTTATTTCATCGTCTGCATCAAAAGATATGAACAAAATTGCAGCCACAGGTTCACCGCCATGAAAATAGGGTTTTTTCATCTCAATTTTTATTTTTTTGGATTTATTAAATCCTATTATAATTTTTACCCATGTAAAACACCCCATAAATTTTATTCAGCATCAACAACAATATTTCCATTCCCAACTCGGCTATGGGTCATCCAAAAACCCATGATTATGGGTTAACTACACAAAACCCTTCTCTTCATTGGCACTCGGTAGATTGTTATCGTGATGGTGCCATGAACATAATGGGGTCTCTTTTTTTAGCATGGTTGAAATGATGGGGACCATCATTTTTTAAGGGGGGAGGATTGATCTGAATCTTAGGGGATATTATAGTCTAAGTTCAGATGTATGAGTCAAGTATTCATATTTTTTATGTAAAAGGGAACTTATAGATATATAATTGACGGAGTTGAACCTAATCAAAATTAACTTCGTCAAAAATACACCTTATAAAAAGTAAATGGGGAGAGAGTGAAGGTCGGGAAGGAGAGGTCCCAAAATTGGGCTCATTGCATGTAATGGTTGTTCTTAATGGAATCCTTCTTCTCCAACTCTTTCTCTCTTTCTCATTATTTTTGTGGTGTATTTGGCTCATGGATTTTCATCAATGTTCTTGTGATTAATTTCATGGTATATTTGTATGTTTTATCTTCTCCTCTCTCAGAATTCAAGCCTTCTGGATCTTATCCCTCAATATATTGATTGTTGGAAGAAGTCCAAAGCGGAAAGAAATGTTATTTTGGGAAAGAAGGCATGCACGAGGAAAGAGACAGTTGGAAGGAAGAGTAGCACGTGCACATGCATGGAAGACCTAACGGCATTAGGGTTAGGGTTTTTGTAATGTATTGTAATGGTTGGTAATCCAAAAATGTATAAATATAGATACCTAGGTCTCATAGAGGAGAGAGCAGATAAGTAGAGACGAGAGGAGTCATGTTTTGATAACAAGTTGTAATATTTTTCTATACGACCTAATTTTGTAAGTTGTTGAGCTAGAGAGGAGTAAGGAGGGCAGATATTGAGGGTTATATCATAGGATGAGGATCCTAGTGTGATCTAGTCCACCTCATAATAGATCTCAACCTAACTGAGAAGAGTTGTAAAGTGTGTGGCACTGTAGTTTTGGAGATGCTATAATGAAAGAGATTGAGAGCCAGATATTTGTGGACGTAGCCCAGGAGGGGGTGAACCATGGTAAAACTTTTGTTATTTGATTGAATTCATGTGTTATTTATTGTCTTCATTAGTTATTGACATGATAAATGAATGAGTTGTTATATTTCATGCATAATTGTGACTGACAGTTTATTGTGTTAATAAGTTAAAATAGAACTCTCAGCTCTCATTTCTTAGATCCCCACTCAATCTTGGGTTGCAAACACATGAGTATTGCATCCACCCATTAAGACTATCTCAGGTGAGACTACGCAATTCACTCTGTGTGTTGCGTTGCCTTCTGGTTTACCAGGAGGGTTGATATTTTTAGAGGCTTTGTTGGAACCCCAAACAGACATGAACCCTGGGTCGCTAAAATTAGATAAGAATAATAACCAACAAATGGTTTTTTTTTCATTGGTTGGAATAGTAGAGGATTGAGTATATGGGATCTGTTGACAATCTGTTAAAAGATACGTAAGATATGTGGGAGACAGGTCAAGAGAATATTAAAGCGAACGAGGAGAAGGAGAAAAGAATGAGTTGCTAGAAGGGGATGTTGAGACCGTGGAATCCCACAAAAGAACAGATCGAAAGCTAGCTAAAGACAAAAGAGATGGATTTTGCACAGAAATATAACAGAAACCCTAAAGTAACACCCCACACATATATTGAGAAATACGTGTTTACTAGTTTGCATGAAGTCTTTTTCTGTGATTTTCCACACTTATTGTAGGAATGGATACTAAGGTTGAACGATAACCATGCAATGAACCAGATCTGACACTTAGAGTGGACCTAGTAGTTATAGCAGGTGAACAACAAATTCACCCACGCAGTAGATTTTTGGATCAACAGTATTGTAGTAGGCTTTATAACAGAGTTTGCAGTAGATACAACGAATTCGTGCAGCGCAACAAAGAAAGAGTTTCTAAGCGGACCTCAAGGAAGGTATATTATATTGTTGTATACTTATATTAATATACTGGTATACAACAAAGGGGTAATGATGATGGAGTCAGACAACTAAACTTCCCTGCGTGTATGGGGGAAGGGGGGAAGCACTGACAGAAAGAGGAGAAATGGAAGGAGAAATGGGAGGAGGAATGGATAAGGGAAAGAAGGAGGAACCCTTGGACCCAATCATGATGGGCGATGACCAGATCAAGGGGATCATGGTGACAGCTGTAAAGATGCGTAGCGGAGTACCCTACCAATACAAGGTGAATACCAAGAAGATATTTGTACCCGTGAGGGAAGGCTTGGCAAGTGATGAAGAAAAGGTAGAGGATCTTTGGGCTGTGGAGAATATTGAGGAAAACATGCGTGCAACATATGAGAGGAAGATGAGATGTCCAAGAGCGGGAAGATAAGGAAACAACCCCATCCATATTAATGTCAGTGTGGAACCCATAAACCCATGTGTGACTAGTACACCAAAGAGAACACCATCGTTTAGAAAACCGAATTTTGGAAGAAGAAAGACCTTAGTAATTACATCCACACAAGGAGAAACAACTGGAGGAGCCAATTCAGGAAGCACCAGTCAAGTATCTACACCGGGTGGAGGTAGTAGTTCAGCGTTCAGGATGGCAGGACACGATCCCACCATCAAGTTACCAGAATTCAAAGGAGAAGCGTCAAAAGACTCGGAAAAACATTTGTTTATCTGTGAAAATATTTGGGAAGAAAAATAGATCACAGACGAAGATACTAAACTAGCACAGCTAGCTATTACACTAAGGGATCGTGCACTAGATTGGTATATGAGTTTAGATACAAATAATCCACCGGGGACAACCAGAACGATTGCAGACATTGGGAATTTTTTGATAAACGAGTTCCAGAAGGCAAGTTCAGAAGATCAGTACATGAATGAGATGATAGAAATTAGACAGAAACCAGGAGAATCTATATGGGATATTGACTAGAGATTCAAGTGACTGAAAGGAAATTTGAAATATATCATGACCAATATGCATCACAAGCACTTGTTCGTCAATTCACTGCTACCACACTTAAAATACCCATTGCGACAACAAAAGTTTTAGACACAGGCGGAGGCTCTGCAGGAAGCCCTGAAATTGGAAGAAAACCAATATCAGCAGATGGATCCAACCATCGAAGAACTGAAGGAGGATTCGAAGAACTTAACGTTCCAGCTGAACCAGAACAAAAGCAAGGACAAACGAGAAGTCGTTTGGTGTACCACATGCAATATGGAAGGACACCATAAGAATGAATGTCCAACATTCACGCAGTATATGACAGCAGTAATTCCAAATCCGTTACCAATAGGAGGACTATGGTGCGAGATCTGTAAGAAACTAAGTCACGATCCATATCATTTCCCAATGGTGCAAAAATACCAAACAGTCCCAAAGAGTTCATATTGAAACTTTTGCAAGTTAGTGGGTCACGATGATAAAGATTGTATAACTATGGATTTAATGCAAGAGAGGACATTAGATTCATATAGGGTGTAGGAAGAAATGATGACTAGGCAAGCCGCACCACAATTTAACCAAGTTCCATCCCCATACAATCCTGCGCAGCAGCAATATAATACTATGCAGCAACCCTATAATACCGCGCATCCAAAGTACAACATAATGCAACCTCAGTACAATACCACACAGTACAATCAGGTGCCTCGGTATAAAGCGTCGAGAGGAGATCAAGTTGGCTATAGAGGTGGAGGATGAGCAAGAGGAGGCTTTGGAAGAGGTAGAGGACCAGTCGTATGCCAAAACTGTCAACAACCGGGACATTATGCAAGGGAATGCCCACTTCCACTAGCAACTTGTATGTAGTGTTGCACATCGGACCATGATATGGAGGAATGCCTGACACTATTAGTAAAGATCCAGGAAAAGAGGAATAAGAACAACCAGAATGTTCAATGGATTTCAGCCGAAGCAAGGGATGAAGGATGAAACATCGACATAGTTACATGCAAAGGAGATAAAATAGAAAGCGATGCAGTCCGAGAAGAACCAGCACAACACCAATGGGTGAAGAAGAATGCCGAACCAAGGAGACTATTTGATGCGTAGAACGAGAAGGACACATTTAAGCAAGCCAGAAAGGAATTCTTGCAGCAAGACATCGCATTGACTTCAAACGCCCACCAGAGCAAGGAAGCGTAAGAATACGAGATTCCTTCATTGTTGGATCATACCAAATAAATGCATCCCCTGGAACAAGTAAGTACAATCAAAGGCTTTTTACAATCATGTTTAAAACTATTCAATGATCCATCCACTATCAAAATATTGAAAAATATATTATAAAAATGTAGCATAGAGACAGAAGGAAAAATAGAACAAAAAACACTCAACCACTTACATACAAGGAGACAAACTAGTAGGGAGTTCAAACTAAATTCCAACATCGGAGATTTCAACATGGGAGATATCATACTGGATCTAGGATATGAATTCAATGTACTACCAAAAATACGTGGCAATGTATGGGAGAGCCCAAATTAGGATATTCACTTGTTCAATTGAAACTAGCAAACCAACATAGAGTTCTACCAATTGGTATGTTGAAAGGAGTAACAGTTGACCTGGATGGAGTGCGCACCAAAGCAGACTTTGAAGTGATTGAAATAGTGGATGGCACAACACCATATCCAACATTGCTTGGCTTGGATTGGGAATTTGATAACCAGGCCATAATCAACTTAAAGACACAAAAAATGACATTCAAGTCAGGAGAATATAGAGTCATCACGCCATAGGACCCGTCAGAAGGGGAAATGTTTGTAGAACCTACTTGCTTAGACTTAGATGAAATCAGCTAGTTGTATAGAACAATTGTGCACGATGAGGACTACGTAAATCCAACTGCATATGGGATACTCAGTTGTCGGAGAATTACTTCATGTGTGACAGACTCAGATACAGGTTTAGAGAATTGGCCACAAAGGCTACACGAAGTTTCCATAAGAAGGTGCACAAGAATAGACCACGCAGTAAGATGGGTAGGCACGGATATAAGGGAACCACCCAGTTTCCACGGAGTGAATGATCTAGAGGTATTCTTGGCGCAATATGAGGATGAAGTGATAGAAAATCAGAGACTCTTAACACTCAATATAGCACTCAAATCCACACCCGCAAGATGGTGGGGCACACACAAGGAAACAATCACGGATTGGTACCAATGTAAGCGGTTACTGCGCATAAGGTTTGGCACTGAATAGAAAAGAAACAAGCAGCATAAGTACGATGGACAGGATGCACTAGCGGAACACTTGGATAAGTGCAGAACGTTGTGGAAGATGACACCCCCAGAGGAATGGCCTCATCATTTCATACACACTTTAGAGGGCATATTAGCGAACTAGTATATAGACTAGGAACTACGCAGAGGAACTTCGAATTGGATAGTATTGCAAACAAAATTTTACAGTCACTTTCTCATTCGAGCATGAGAACCCCAACATAGATGAAACACTTAAGAAGATAAGAGGGGTGATATTCATTAAGGAATCATAAGTTGAACTCATAATAGAAGAACAAAAACAGAACAAGCAGACAGTCAAAGAATTTTTTCCATGTTACCATGTGCATGAAGTAGCACTAGATGAAGACGATCCATGCGATATTCAGATCGAGGAAGAAGAAGGTGAAAGAGAAGTGGAAGGTCCACATCTAGAATCAAAATTGATCGTTGTGTCGATCAAGGTAAAGAAAGTCAACATTGGGACAATTGAGAATCCCAAAATGGCCATCATTGGACACTACTAGGATGAGAAAATAGTAGAAATCATAACAGAGTTACTATGAGAGTACAGCGACCTGTTCCCCACAAAATTTACAGAAATGAAGGGTATAGAGGAAGAGCTAGGAGAAATGAAGATACCGCTCAGAGCTGAAGCAAGGTCAATCAAACAATGACCATACAGACTAAACCCAATATATAAGCAGAAATTTAAAGTTGAGATCGATAGGATGCTCGAAGCTGGAATCATAGAACCTGTGGAGGAATCAGAATGGATAAGCCCTATGGTAGTTCAGGATAAAAAACAAGGTGGGATAAGAATATGCGTCGACTTGAGGAAGTTGAACGATGCATGCCTACATGACTTGTTCCCTACACCTTTCATGGATGAAGTGTTGGAGAATGTAGGAGGAAATGAAGTTTACTCATTCACTGATGGATTCTCAGGCTACCACCATATCAGGATAGCACAAGAAGACATATACAAGACCACGTTTTCTACAGAATGGGGATCCTACTAGTACATAGTCATGTCATTTGGACTCAAGAATGCACCAGCAATATTTTCCATAGTAGTCATCATTGCATTCAAAGAATTTATCCACCAGCTTCTAGAGGTTTACTTGGATGATTAGACAATCTATAGTCTGTTGAAAGACCATGTAGAGGTCTTGTGGCTGATGTTAGAAAGATGCAAGCAGTGCCAGATATAATTAAACATAAAAAAATGTATATTCGAAACACCGTTTGGGATACTATTGGGCCATATAGTATGCAGACAAGGCTTACTAGTAGATCTTACAAAGATTGTAGTAATTGTTAACTTGCCACCACCAAAGACAGTCCGTCAACTAAGAGAAACATTGGGACACACAGGATACTATATAAAATTTATCAAAGGGTACGCGTAGATTATCGCGCCAATGGAGAAACTGTTAAGGAAATATACAAAGTTTCAATGGAATGAAGAATGTCAACATGGTCTAGATACACTGAAAGAAAAAATGGTCACCGCGCCAATACTAGTATTTCCATACTAGGAGAAAACATTCCATGTACATATAGATGCATCATCTATAGCACTTGGAGCTATTTTGGCGCAACCAGGAGCGGGATATTTGGATCACCCTATAGAATTTACGAGAAGAAAACTATCAGAATCAGAGAAGAACTATAACACTGCAGAGAGGGAAGGCCTAGTTATGGTCTACGCACTGTAGAAATTCAGACATTACTTATTGGGAAAACACTTTAAGATGTTCACATATCACTCAGCCCTTAAATATCTAGTCAACAAGCCAGTATTGGGGGGGAGAATCTATCGATGGTTATTACTGTTTCAAGAGTTTGATTTTGAAGTAATAGTCAAGCTAGGAAATCTTAATGCAAGACCTAACTACTTATCAAGGGTCACGAATGACGAAGAACCTACAAACTTAGAGGACAAATTTATGGATGCACGGTTATTTTTCATCCAGATCACAGATGAATACTTTGCAGATATCATTGAGTACTTGAGTACAGGTACTGCGCCACATGAATATAACACTGCACATAAGAAAAACATGGCAGTCTGGGATGCATACTATCAGTTGATTGTAGGACATCTATACAAAATGGGCGTAGATAGCATCTTGCGAAGATATGTGCTAGAACACGAAAGACCAAAGGTTTTAGTAGAATCGCACGAGGGAATAGCAGGAGGACATTAAACAGGAAAAGCTACCTCGTAGAAGGTATTGCACACAGGACTATGGTGGTCGACCATTCACAGAGACTCGAAAGAGTAATACCAAATATGTGATGTCTGTCAGAGCGTTAGTAAACCCAATAGAAGGGACGAGATGTCATTACGGCCACAAGTAACTTTGTAGGTATTCAATAAATGGGCAATAGACTTTGTGGGACCAATCAACCCACCAGAAAAAAGAACAGGAGCAAGGTACATTATCACCGTGATAAAATACCTAACAATATGGGCAGAAGCAGCACCAGTGAAGGATTGTAGCGCAGAAAAAACAACACACTTTCTATTTGAACAAGTAATCACTATATTTGGTTGCCCAAGAGTTTTAATGAGTGACCAAGGAACTCACTTCATTAACAACACTATTAAGGCCATGACTGAAGAGTTTAAAGTCCATCATAAGAAGAGCACACCATATCACCCATAGGCGAATGGAACAGTATAAGAATTTAACAAAATCCTAGAAAACACACTGACAAAGATTAGTAATGTTAACAGGGATGATTGGGACCTCAAAATACCAGCAGTACTATGGGCATACAGGACCACATGCAAGAAGTTTACAGGGCACATGCCATTTAAACTAGTATATGTCCAAGAAGTAGTGGTTCCATTAGAATATTTAGTACCCAGTCTACGTGTAGCAGCGATTACGCACATGACAGAATGAGGCGCAGTACAGGACAGGTTGAATTAGTTGTTGATCATGGAGGAAGATCGGATCCTAGCAAGGTTCCACCAGCAAGTTCAGAAGGCAAGGGACAAAGTGTGGCATGAAAAACATATCAAGAAGAAAACTTTCATAGAAGGAGACTTTTATGTCAGCAAATCCATCCAGCATCCAGGAAAAATCAAAATGCACTGGTTAGGGTCATACAAAGTAAAAACTGTCGCAGATAGGGGATTTGTACAGTTGAAATACTTAGGAGGCGCAGAACTCAGAGGGATGATCAATGGGAGCCGATTGAAGTTGTACAAGGACAGTCAACCACCCACAACATGAAAGTCATTGCACAGCTAGAAAACAAAAACAAAAAAAAGGATACTAAATAGTACCAACAGAGGTACAGTGCGTTGAAACGAGAAAAATCGTGCACACTTAAGAATACAAACCTAGACAAGACAAGGCCAATGGTCAGTTCGAAACAGAAACAAGAGGGAAAGGTAAAGACAACAAAAGAAGTACTAAATGACGAAGGCAAGTGGAATTGAATGTCGGAAATGACCGACGAGACTGTTTTCTAGTTTTTAAACTGTGTGAAGAATATTGTTTGAAGAATGTGAAATAGAGTATTGGTTTTGGAGTGTTTCTTATATAGAATATACTCATCAGACATAGGAAATTATCTATTATTGGCACATATAGTTCATCAACTCTATTGATTATGAAACTAGATTGACATATTAAATTATTGCAATATATTGAACATATAATTGCACCAACATTTTGGCGTCGTTGTTGGGGAGTTGTAAACGGTGATAGGTAGCATTTGAATTAGATTGTTTTTATGGTTTTTGATTGGTTTTAAGGATGACATGAGGGCGGAGAGAAGATGGTAATACATGAGGAAATATCCCACGCATCCACTTTAGTGGGGTTGCTCCAAAGTCAAGTTGTCTTATTACCTTCAGTAGTTAAAGTTTATGTTGTGTTAGTATTATATCTTCTTCTTTTTATGTGTAGATGTAGGGATAGTAAAGGTATATTTATTGCATCCAAAGTTGCAGAAAATTCAAGAAATCCCCCCAAAGTTTTAGAAAAATAAAGAAATCCCCCCCACAGTAATTTAGATAATTTTTGTGCAGGATTAACTCTCAGAAGAGAGAGTTCAAAGGAACCAATTGAAACTACAACCAAAGGCCCTAAATATGAAGCTACTATGCAGATTGAGAACATATCAAAGCAAGCAGTAAAGGAAGCATTGGTGACCCAATCAGAAGGAGGAGTTAGAAAAGAGACAGAGGTAGTGGTAGAAGAGGGTGAATCTACCATTGGAGCAGCACACAAAGTATTGGAACAGTTGGATGTTCCTACCAATCTGGTGATTGAACCATCACTTAGTGTAGAAACATCACCTGCAGCCTATAACATGTTGTTCAGAAATATGGCAGATGAGGAAGGGAATGAAAATAATGAAACTAAGACATTTGGATTCCCAATATTAGACATTACCAGAAATGTTTCTATGAAGAATATGCCACTGTCATCACTACCTCACTTCCATGGTATGTCAACAGAAGATCCTGATTCATTTTTGTTTGAATTTGATATACTATGTAGAAGTTACAATTATACTTATAGTGCACAAAAATTAAAACTCTTTCTAGCTACACTTAAAGACTCATCATTAACGTGGTTTATGAGTCTAGGAGAAAATACTATCTTATCTTGGGATGGTATGAAAGAAAATTTCCTCAAGAAATATCAAGATTATTGTAGACCTAGATATGCTAGGAATGATATATTTAAAATGCAATAGTTTGAGGAGGAGAGTCTAGAATATTACCTAGAAAGGTTCCTATACAATTATCAAAAGACAAAACAATTCTCCTTAGACACAACCATAGTTAGGAACATCTTCTTAAAGGGTATAATGGATGATTGTATTGAGGTACTGAACCTTATGAGCTCTGGGGATGTATATCAAAATCCATTCGTAGACATTGTAGAATATTGTAAAAGATACTCATGTAGCCAAGCCAAAACAGGGAAAAATTTAAGGTATCCTATAAGCAAAACAACTAAACCTACTCTAGTGTAAAGCTTAGTTATTTTCAAGACTCAAACTAATTAAAAATTTTCTAAAATATCCTATTTTAATGACTAAAATTTAGTTTAGAATTTCTTTCATGATTTTCTTATACTTGGAATAAACCAGGAATAGACAGTAACAACACAATAATATCAACAGCAATAGCAGAATAATGATAACAACAACATAATACATACCTCCACCTACAGGTTGGTTTATCTAGTCCCTTTTCTATCTGATCCTGTTCTAGTTCTTGTTCATGCCCAAACTTAATATTAACCTCCCAGCCAACTAGGAACAGCCTCTCTGGCTCCCTAGCTCCAAGAATCCTTTCGGTTTCCTGGCCCCTGAGCCCAAAATTCCCAACAACAGCAGTGCCCTGCGAGAGCTCCCCAAAACCATTCCTCCAATTTCCTCCTCCTCTCTCTTTTAGAAATTCAAAAATCCTCAAATAGAAAATAGGATCCATTTTCCAAGTCCTCCACTTATTCCTTATCCTCCTCTCTCAAATCCCCCTCATTAATCTCCAACAACCTTATCCCCCCATTAATTCCCAACAACCTTATCCCCCCATTAATTCTCCAACAACCTTATCCCCCCATTAATTACTTCACCCACCTTTTAATAATAAAATAATAAAAGACTCATCAATATATTTTAATAATTAATTAAATTTAAATTAAAAACTATGATAAAACTAATCAATTTGGGTTGTTACATCTAGGAGGTGTTACAAGGATAAAAATAGGGAATCTGCTAGAAAACTTCAAAAAATACATCCTCAACGCAATCAACACCCAGTTAGACACCATGAAAATCAAAAGGAAACAAGAAGAAGAAAATGCTACTTTAGAGTTGTTGGTTTTGTACAAAGGACCACCCTACCGAAGAGTTCCCTTCCTTACATGGATTACAAGCCATTTTTAAGAAAGGAGGGGAACCTCAAGAAACATCATATCCCCTTAAAAGAGTATGGAGGCAGCAAAATCCTAATATCTTTTTCGACCCTACCACACAATAATCACAACAACAATGGATGCCTTCAATGCCTTATCCTCAATGGACACATCAGAAACCACAATTCCAACCTTGGAAACAAGGATGGAGGGGGACTGCATATGGGAATGTTCCTTTTCAGCCACCAACTTTTCGTTCTTACCCACAATATCCTTCCAATATATCTCAGTTGTTACCTGGATTTAACACCTGCTCTGCCTCCACCTTCCCAGCTGCAACAACAACTTGCATTACCTTTGAACCCAAACCAGAAGAAACAAATGCAAGTTTCACCTAATCCAACCCCCCCTCGGCCTACCCCTATTCCTGCACATCCCATCCCTAATCCCAATAATAGACCTACACAACTTGTACAAAATCTTGAAGCACAAACTTTCCCAACTTATGTGATAACTCCTACTTCACTTAATGAAATTCAATTAAGATCTCAGAAGGTCGTGAATAAACCAAAATCTACAGTGGTTATCCAAGAATAAGAACAAATAGGTAATCAACCAGATGAAGAAGAAGACACCCTTGTACAAGAGTAAATTCCTCCTCACACTTCTCAACCATCATAAATATCTCAGAAAACTAATCCTCCAAGTTATCCAGAAAGGTTACCTGTGAAGAAACCTGAGGTACCTCTAGGACATGATTTAGAAATTGAACTAAGGAATATATGTGTAAAGATTCCCCTACTTCAATCCATCTGTTGTAACCTAGGTATGCACCCCTTCCTCTCCTCTCTCATTTCCCTATGCCTTCGTCGAATTTTTCCTCTTCTGGTTGATAAAGTTGGTTTCCCATCTGTTCAATGACCTGGTTTTCCTTATTGGATTATTTGAATGATTCTTTGCACTGAATTATTTATGTTTTCCTTGAAAGATAACTACATGTCTGGTTTGAGTTTGAAATACTTGTCATCATGTTTGCAACTAATTGAACATGCAGTAGGCCCACCAAGCCTTTCTTGTGCGCAGGAGACATCCATGTCCACCAATTCCTTTGTATGCACAGTAAGCAACAAAGAGAAAAAATGAATCATTCAGAGCAGTCCATTTTGGGCCTGAAATACAAGAAAACAAACGAGTTCAATTTTCAACAGTCAGATCAAGAAAATATTAAGTCACGACTGTCAGATCTCATTGGAGAGATATCGACGATGGGGAGGCATTGCGGGGATCGGGAAGAAAATTAAAGTTTCTGCAAGTTGTGAGCCTGCAATCGCTCAAGATCGTTGATCTTGCTAGATCAACAGATCAACGGTGCATATCGATCCCACTACGAATGAGCATCTTCACATTACGAGGATCGGGAAGGAAATTAAAGTTTGTGCAAGTTGTGAACCTACAATCGCTCAAGATCGTTGATATTGCTAGATCAACAGATCAATGGTGCATATTGATCCTACTACAAACAAGCATCTTCGCATTGCATGGATCGGGAAGGAAACTAAAGTTTGTGCAAGTTGTGAGTCCGCAATCGCTCAAGATCGTTGATCTTTCTAGATCAACATATCAATCATGGATATCGATCCCACTATGGACAAGCATCTTCACTTTGTGAATATCGGAAAGTAAATTAAAGAGTGAGCGACTTGAGTCTCTGTAATCACTCGTGGTCGTTGATCTTCAAGCAAGGGACATGTGTCAAGCGATATCGTACTCTGGGAGGAAACAAGCATAAGTTGAGTGAGTAAAGGACTCCCAAAGGCCCGAAGCCCAGATTTCATCTGGACCATCCATCAATGATGATATGCGACGCTAGATATAACACTTTGTAAATACGGCACTTCAGAGGATTGCGTGAGCAAATAAAAGAAAAATCCCGAAGCCGGAACTCCCAAAGTGAATCTTGGTTGTCCAAAAAAAGAGGACACGTGGAGGTAGATCTCTCACTTTGGAGGTATGTCACTATAGAATATTGTAATAAATATGCATTGAAAAGGCCCGAAGCCCGAACTCTCGAAGTAATTGTGGACCGTTGATCTCAAATCAACAAGAATCGTTGATCTTTGCAGCAAGTAATAAAGGAATATCACCCGAAGGCCCAAAGTCTTGAATTAATTGTGGACCATTGATATCAAATAAACAAAGACCATAGATATTTTAAATAATTATGTTATTCATCCATTCGGAGAAATTGAGACCTTCAGCGTCTAAACTCCCGAAGCCTGAAGTCCCGGAGACACATGGCACTCATTCGCCTGAGACACATGGAACTCATACATCAGAACACATGGAATTCATTTTACATCGCCACGTCAACCAAGTCTGTACTACTTCAAGAGTTATACAAACTTTACATCTAAAATATCTTGAATCTCGAAGTCCCGAAGTGACGAGAGACTGCCATGTCACTTCGGGAAAAAGTCACTTCGGCAGTTTTCCATGCTCCGCGTTCAAAATCTCCTGAGCTCTAATAAATTGGTGCCATCGCTAAATCAGATAGGGGAGTTCTAATATGGCATATGGATATAACTTTAGCAGGGGTGCTAAAGTATCAGGGTCACCCAGATCGCAGATCACAAACAAGATCGACGACCACACTTCATTGCGAGGATGGAAAATGCTTGAACGTTAACATCCTTGAGCGGTCCCACAATCGAAACCATGGTATTTTTGGAGAGGCACGTGGAAGCTGGTGGTGGATTGCGAGATTCAAAGCGATGTGGATCCAAACCACCCTTGACAACTTCCGCAATCATGTGCTTATATGACGTCAGGTCACCACGTCACTCCAAGAGATTTTCACATTGCACATCCATTTGTCTCCAGTGGCCTCCAACAGTGCGCGTGCACACCATGATCAATGCAGAACTCAGCTCTATCACTTCGAATCAGTTTTTTCCACAGTCCCAGTTCATTCCATCGCTCGCATCAGTCCAGTTTCATCGCTAGTGTCAGTTTTCAATTATTCAGTTCAAGACTCTGTTTAGTTTAAAACATAATAAGTATTATTCTGTGTGTGATAAGAACCGCTCTTTTTTATTAAGTCAAGTGTGAAGTATACATTGTTGTAATACAACATTGTTTTATTCAAGTTAATTAGTCGTTCTACAATTTTTAATGTAGATTTAAGTCTCAGTCCCAGATGGACGAGAGCCTCTACAACTCTGATAAATATGCAGTTTTTGTATGTTTTGAAGGTTCATTTTTTGGGAAAGGATAGCAATACATCAGACTGGTTGGACCTGTTATATGCATGGACTAAAGCTCTCTACCTAGTGAATATACTCTTAATGACATTGTTTCATTCAAATCTTCATGTGTTTTTTTATCCTATCTTGAATGCAATTTTTTATTTGTGAAAAGTACATTTCATTTCCTTCGGCTATTGTATAACTTGTCTTTATTGATATGAAACCTGTGAAAATAGCTATTTCTTGGTGAAGATTTATTTTTATTGCAACCTGTGGGAGAAATTGTGTTTTTGATACATGTTTAATGTCTTGAAATGATATTTTAAGTATTGAAATTCTTGCAGCGGATTATTCATTGAGCAATTTGTTGTTTCCCTTTGTTTTTCTATTATTTCACTTGTTTGTCATTAGTGTGCCACCATCCAAGGAGGACCCTCATCCATATCATTTTTCCAACCCAACCATGCTCTTGTCTTGGTATAAATAACCCTCTAACTCACCAAAAAAAATAAAAATCAATCATTCCAAAACTTGAGGTGGCCTAGCTTTGCCCTTTAACAGTTGGGTGCAGACTTTACTTCCAACATATTCTAGCGTCGTTGTCGGGGAATGGAGTAACAAGATATCTTTCCCTCAGAGAACGACAATGATTAGATATGATATTTGATGGTGAACAAAGACCAGACACATTTAGACTGCAGATCATTCACCTGGCGACTCCATGGTTAAAGAATCCAATGGTGACTCCACAGTTTTAAGAAGTCATATTTTCATATGGAAGCCATCTTGGCTCGGAGGTTTTATCCTTTTGATTTCTCTGTTGTTCCTGGTTTTCCAAATATTGTTCCTACTATAGATGAATGGGGTAATTACTTTCCCAGATTTAGAGAAAATAAAGATGATAACCCTGCAGATCATTTGCTTGATTTCCATGAATTCATGCATCAGTTGGGTATACATCATGAGGATGTTTTAATGAATATGTTCATGTACTCATTAGATGGATATTCTCGTGGAGTGGTACTGATCCTTTCCTCCTGCTAGAATTATCCTCCCTGGAATAGTTCCATGTTGCATTCAATGATCATTGTAAAAGGTTTTTTCCAGCTACTTTACTTTGTGAAAACTATTGTGAAGAATTTGGAACTCATATTTGACAGTTAATTATTAGTTATTCTAGTAGTATAGATGAAGGGGACGATAATGTTGAGGAAGAGAAAGAAGATTCATTATCAGTTGTATATTCTTCCCATTCTATTATACATCATGATGACTTTTAGCATTCTTTTAAAAATGAAAATGGTGATGAGAAGGCAATAAATGTTGATGTTAAATCCTTATTTAGTTTGGGTTTCCAGCAAATCGTTTTTCATCTTTGTGTTCGAGATGCAGCTAATGATAGTCATGACTATGATCAATTTGTTGCTCAAATTTTTCATGAAGATTTAGCACGTTTGTGATATATTTGAGGTTGAACAAACTCCATTTACTAGTTATGAAAAGGAGTTATTGAATCCACATTTCAAAACTTCTTTTATAGTATATATGGATCTGCATTCCTCAGAAATCATTGAGCAACAAGAAATCTATAAGTCTGAAAACAACCTTCTGGAACAAGAATGAGAAAAAAACAATCATTTAGAAGACATACTCTCTCAGTTCGAACAACCAGATAAGCAGTATCAAGAGTGCTTTGTTGTCCTTAATGCTTGTGAAGAGTTTGATCTTAATGAGTTGTTTCAAGGAGAACATGAAGAGTATAATCTTATCAATAATGCAGATCTCATACCACAACAACTTTTTCTCAACTAGTTGGAGGCTTTCCATGAGTTTCAAGATACAATAACAAGTTGGATGGATTCTTCTTTTTCCAAAATCCCAAAGGTTGAAAGTTTTAGCATGATCATCATTTGCAACTGTAAGTACCATATGCCTGCTAAAAAAAATTCTCATTTGATATATCCTCTTTGGATTATTCTAAACAGTGACATGAACATATTTATGGTTCTCAGTCAAATGTTTTCTTGGTTTCATTGGAAAAGGAATTTCATTGACAAGGTGATCATGAATTTCTTGGAGAACAATATTTTTGCCAGATTTGTCTACCCCAACAAGCTTATAATAGAAAATTCCCAAGAATTCAAGTCCAAATCCATGATCGACTTTTGTGGAAGTCATAACATTTCCTTGACACATTCCACGCCCTATTATCCTCAGGGGAATGGTCTGGCAGAGTCATCAAACAAAACTCTCATCAGGATTATCAAGAAGTTGTTGACCAAAAACAAGAAATCATTTGACTCTAAGCTCAAGTATTCTTTGTGGGCCGACAGAATCGACACCAAGAAGTCCTTGGGAACTCTCCCTTTCAGCTTGTCTATGGTGCAGACGTTGTTTTTCCCACCCAACTTGGTATACCAATCCTAAAATTCTTGCAGGAAGAGATTGAGGAGCCAAATGACATCCAAAGGAGAATCTTTCATATTATAGAGGTTCAACAAAAGAGAGAATCATTGGATTAGAGGACCAAAGCATACCAGAACAAGATCAAACAGCCTTTGAAAATAAAACCAAGAAGGAGATATTTCAAGAAGGTGACCTGGTCTTAAGGTGGTATGCCAGAAGGGATGACAAGTCCAAGCACAGTAAGTTAGATAACCTATGGTTTGGCCGTTTCAAGGTGGTTGAGGTTCTGGACAATAACACATTTATCTTACACAATCTCGACGATACAAAGATCTTCAGAGGCCCAGTAAATGGGTTTTTCTTGAAACACTATTTTGTTTAAGGATGAGGGAAGGTCCCTCTTGTACCATAGATGCTTTCCTTTTGTTTTTACATTTGATTATTTAGTTGTGCGTGAATAAAGACTCCATATCCCAACAAAGGCATTGGGGTTTAGCTGTAGTTTCAAGTTTCAATAAAGACTCCATATCCCAACAAAGGAAATGGGGTTAGCTTCAGCGTTAATTGTTAGAGATGCCTGGCTGGCAGATAGAAGAGAGGTAAGAAAAGGGAGGTGGGCGAAAAGTTATTAAATTCTAAGGCACTGATCTGTTGTTATTTGCACCTCGCAGGGAAGTGGTATCCCCAGTTGGAGCCAATGTTGTAACCTAGGTCTGCACCCCTGCCTCTCCTCTCTCATTTCCCTATGCCTTCATCGAATTTTCCTCTTCTGATTGATAAATTTGGTTTGCCATCTGTTTAATGACCTGGTTTTCCTTATTGGATTGTTTGAACGTTTCTTTGCATTGAATTATTTATGTTTTCCTTGAAAGATAATTGCATGTTTGGTTTGAGTTTGAAATACTTGTCATCATGTTTGCCACTAATTGAACATGTAGCAGACCCACCAATCCTTTCCTGTGCACAGGAGACATCCAGGTCTGCCAATTCCTTTGTATGCACAGTAAGCAACCATGAGAAAAAATGCATCATTCAGAGCAGTCCATTTCGGGCTTGAAATCAAAGAAAACAAACAGGTTCAATTTTCAGTCGTCATATCAAGAAAATATTAAGCCACGACCGTCAGATATCATTGGAGAGAGATTGACAGTGAGGAGGAATTGCGGGGATCAGGAAGAAAATTAAAGTTTCTACAGGTTGTGATCCCGCAATCGCTCAGGATCGTTGATCTTTCTAGATCAACATATCAATGGTGCATATTGATCCCGCTACAAATGAGCATCTTAGCATTGCAGGGATCGGGAAGGAAATTAAAGTTTGTGCAATTTGTGATCCCACAATCGCTCAGGATCATTAATCTTTCTATATCAATGGTGCATATCGATCCCGCTACAAACGTTCATCTTTGCATTGCGGGGATCGGGAAGGAAATTAAAGTTTGTGAAAATTGTGATCCCGCAATCACTCAGGATTGTTGATCTTTCTAGATCAATAGATCAATGGTGGATATTGATCCCACTACGGATGGACATCTTCTCTTTACGGAGATCAGGAAGGAAATTAAAGAGTGAGAAAGTTGAGTCTCTCCAATCACTCATGGTCGTTTCCCTTCAAGCAAGGGACACGTGTCAAGCAATCTCGTACTCCATGAGGAAACAAGTAGAAGTTGAGCAAGTAAAGGACTCCTGAATCCCTAAAGCTCGGAGTTCATCTGGACCGTCCATCAACGAGGAAATGCGGCGCCAGATCTAACACTTCAGAAATATGGCACTTCGGAGGATTGCACGAGCAAGCAGAAGAAAACTCTCGAAGCCTGAACTCCCGAAGTGAATCTCGGACATCCAAAAAAAGAGGACACGTGGAGGCAGATCTCTCACTTCGGTGGTACAGAACTCCAGAGGATTGTAAGAACTATGCATTAAAAAGGCTCAAAGCCCGAACTATGGAAGTAATTGTGGACCGTTGATCTCAAATCAACAAGAACCGTTGATATTTGCAGTAGGTAAGAAAGGAATATCACTCGAAGGCCCGAAGTCCTAAATTAATTGTGGACCATTGATCTCAAATCAATGAGGATTGTAGATCTTTGAAATAATTTTATTATTCAGCCATTCAGAGAAATTGAGACCTTTAGCATCTAAAATCCCGAAGCCCGAAGTCACAGAGACACATGGCACTCATTCGCCTGAGAGACATGGCAATCATTTCAGGCCTCCACGTCAACTGGGCCCGTACTACTTCGGGATTTATACAAACTTTTCATCTAAAATTTTCCAAATCCTGAAGTTCTGAAGTGACAAGAGACTGCCACGTCACTTCAGGAAAAAGTCACTTTGGGAGTTTTCCATGCTCCGCATTAAAAAGATCTCGAGCTCTAATAAATTGGCACCATCAGTAAATCAAATAGGGGAGTTTTAATATGGTAGACAGATAGAACTTTAGCAAGGGATTTAAAGTAGCAGGGTCACCCAGATCACATATCGTAAACAAGATCGATGGAAACACTTCATTGTGGGGACAAAAAATGCTCGAACGTTAACATCTTTGAGCGGTCCCACAATCGAAACCATGGTATTGTTGGAGAGGTATGTGGAAGTTGGTGGTGGATTGCGGGATTCGGAGTGGTGTGGATCCAAACCACCCTCGACAACTTCTGCAATCATGTGATTATATGACATCAGGTCACCACGTAACTCTGGGATATTTTCACGCTGCACATCCAGTTGTCTCCAGTGGCCTCCAACAGCATGTGTGCATGCCATGATCAATGCAAAAATCAGCTCTGTCACTTCAAATCATTTTCTGCCATAGTCTCAGTTCATTCCAGCGCTCACATTAGTCCAGTTTCATCGCTAGTGTCAGTTTTCAATTATTCAGTTCAAGACTTTGTTTAGTTTAAAACATAATAAGTAGTCTTCTATGTGTGATAAGAACCACTCATTTTTATTAATTCAAGTGTGAAGTATAATTTTTGGTACTCCATCAGTGTTTTAGTCAAGTTAATTAGTCGTTCTACAATTGTTAATGTAGAGTTAAGTCTCAGTCCCAGATGGACGAGAGCCTCTACAACTCTGATAAATATGTAGTTTTTGTATGTTTTGAAGGTTCGATTTTTGGGAAAGGATAGAAATACATCATACTGGTTGGACCCATTCTATGCATGGATTAAATCTCTCTACCTAGTAAATATACTCTTGATGACAGTGTTTTTTTCAAATATTCATGTGTTTTTATCTTATCTTGAATGCAGTTTTTGATTTGTGCAAAGTACATTTCATTTCCTTCAGCTATTGTATAACTTGTCTTTGTTGATATGCAACCTATGAAAACAACTAATGCTTGGTGAAGATTTGTTTTTATTGCAACCTTTGGGAGAAATTGTGTTTTTGAAACATGTTTAATATCTTGAAATGATATTTTAAGTATTGAACTTCTTGCAGCAGATTATTCATTGAGTAATTTGTTGTTTCCCTTTATTTTTCTATTATTTCACTTGTTTTTCATTAGTGTGCCACCAGCCAAGGAGGACCCTCATCCATATCATTTTTCTAACACAGCCATGCTCTTATCTGGGTAGAACTAACCCTCTAACTTACCAACAAAATTAAAAATCAATCATTCCAAAACTTGAGGTGGCCTAGCTTTTCCCTTTAGCAGTCGGGTGCAGACTTTAGGACCAACACCATCAAAGAAATTCATATTTATGTCAGTATTGTAAGGTATCTTTGCATTAAAAATCCTAGGAGAAAGAGGAAGGAGCCTCATGTTATACAGGTGGTTGGAAAACTGTCAAAAATTATATCATAAATTCCATCTAAATATAATGATCCAGGAAATCCAGTGGTGACTATAGATATTAATGGTATTTATTTTTCAAATACACTTATTGATATAGGAGCAGCAATAAATGTTATGATCGTTGACACCATGTGAACACTGCAACTAAAACACTTAAGGCCAACACAAACCCTGTTGGAATTTAGCATACAAATCAGTCATCAGCCCAGTAGGAAGTCTAGATGATGTAACAGACACCTTAGCCTCCTGGGAGTATCCTATGGACTTCTTGGTAATTCATTAAAAATAATCCAAACCTGGACATCCAATTGTGCTTGATCGACCTTGGTTGGACACTGTTGATGCATTTATTAGTTGTCGGTCTGGGGAGATGACAATTTCCCATGGGACTGATAGTCAGAAACTTATTCTCTTTCCTCCTGCCCACCTATCCATTGAAGTTAATTTATGGTTGGAGAATCCCTATGGGAAGGAGGACTATGCTCAAATCTTGTTAACACTTGAGCAAGAAAAGGGGGTCTAAGAACAAACTAAAGAACAGATTTTAAGCTTATTTTTAGCTAATACATAATGCATTGAATATCCTCAATCTTTTCCAGAATATACACATATCTTCATCTCTAAATTACAGGAGAACTGACATCCATCCACTTCTACATTGTTCACTATATCAGCAATAAATGAAGGGGAAGAGTCAGTTGTTCAGACTATAGAAATCAGTCCTGGAAAATCTTTATATATCAATTTGAGCTTGGAATCAGATCAGCAACAAAAAGAGATCCAAATGATTCAAGGAAACTCTGGTGCTTTTGCATGGGATTACTCTCACATGAAAGGAATTCACCTGGATACTTGTATACACCATATTTACACCAATGATCAAATTATACCTGTTAGGTAGCCCCAAAGAAGAATGAATCCAGCCTTAAAATATATAGTAAAATAAGAACTCCAAAAACTCCTACATGTCAATTGTATTTACCCTATTTCAGATAGAAAGTGGGTATCTCCATTAGTTATTATCCCTAACAATAATGGAAAATAGAGGATTTGTGTGTACTTTAGAGAGATGAACAAGGCTACCTATAGAGATTATTTTCCTTTTCCTTTCATAGACTAGGTCTTGGAAACCTTGTCTAGGAAGAGGTACTTTTATTTCTTAGATGGGTTTAGTAGTTATAACCATATCCAAATTTCCCCTGAAGATCAAGAGAAAAACACATTTACTTTCCCATGGGCTACTTATGCTTATAGGGTTCTTCCCTTTGGATTGTGTAATGCCCCTGCCACCTTCTAGAGGGTTGTCCTCACCATTTTTTCTGATTTAACCCATGACTGTGTAGAAGTATATATGAATGACTTCACAATATATGGGGATGATTTCCAGCAAGCATTGGACAACTTGGAGAAAGTATAAATCATGTGTAGAGAGACAAACCTTTCCCTTAGTCATGAAAAATCCAAAATGATGCTCACTGAAGGGATTGTCTTGGGCCATCATATTTCTAGTACTGGAATAAGGGTAGAGCCTGCCAAAATTGACATTATTTCTCAAATCAAAATTCCTAGCTGATAGAAAGAAGTTTGAAGCTTCTTAGGTCATGTTGGATAGTATAGGAGGTTCATTCAAAATTTTACGAACTTAGCTGCCCCACTGTTCAAATTGTTAGCAAAATAGGATGAATTCCATTGGGATAAACAATGTCATATTTCTTTGGAAATTTTAAAGAAAAAGCTTTCAAGTTCCCTTGCTTTAAGAGGACCAAATTGGTCTCTTCCTTTTCATATCTACATCGATGCCTCAGACACAGCTTTGGGATTTGTTCTAGGACAAAGAGAAAACCAAATTCCTTATGTTATCTACTTTGTCAAAAAAAATCTCTCCCCTACTGAAGTAAATTATATTGTCACTGAAAAAGAATTCTTATCCGTAGTCCTTTCCATTAATAAATTCAGACACTACATAACAGAGTATGAGGTTTTTGTACACGCATATCACTCAACCATTAGGTTTTTAATGAATAAACTTGTGACAAAGGCTAGAGTTACTAGATGGTTGTTATTATTGCAAGAATTCAATATTAATATCATTGACAGACCTGGAAGAGATAATATTGTTGTTGATTTCCTATCTAGACTTATTCATATAGGTGATAATGCACCAGTGGATTGTTGGAAGATTGGTTGTTGTCATTGATGTCAACCCTAGTCATGGGTTTTGGACCAGAATATTGATGAAGTTATTTGGACATGAAGGAAAATGAAAATGAAGATACAACACCCATGGATGGAT
>ML783383.1:447666-463481 GCA_009831015.1 Picea engelmannii | reverse complement strand
ACTCCTTCACAATTGAAGCAAAAGAACTGACCTCTATTTTCTTCTTTGAAATCTGAGATGTTGTAATCTTCTTCAACTTCTTCTTCTTCTTCCGCTTCTTCCCTTGCATAAAGTTCTTGTAGCTTGTCCCAAAGATATTTTCTGATGCACATGATCCCACCTTGGATTTCAATGAATCTGTCAATCCATTCAGGATGGTAAACTAGAAGGCAACACAACACACAGAGTGAACTGTGCAGTCTCACCTGAGATAGTTATATGGGTGACTTCAATGCTCAGTTACTTTCAGTCTAGGAATGAGTGGGGATATGGGATTGTATTTCATCTTCTCCATGCCTTAAATTGATTATTTAATCTATTATTCCCAAGATTCATTCATTTGTTAAGCCTATGCATGCATTCTACTAAATCTAAATCAATTAGTCATTCATCCATTCATAATCTAACTACTAATAGAAGGTAAATATGTAAGAAAAATCAAAGATAACACATGTTTTACCGCGGTTCACCTAATCCTAGGCTTCATCCACAAATATATGGCTTCTCTGCTCTTTTATTAAGTCTGCTACAAAATCTAGCATTGTGCGCATTACATATTTCTCCTTACAAGCATAAAATGTGTTTAATACCTTCTATGAGGTGGACTAGATCACACTAGGAAACTCATCCAGTGATCTAACCCTCAATATATGACATACTTGAGTCTTCTTCAGCTCAACAACTTACAAAAATATCAGAACAATAAATTAACTAGGGACTTCAGAACCTCGACCTAGACCTCCTAGGTTCTTATTTATACTATTTTACAAGCTTATTAGTTGTTACAATCCCTACCAAAACCCTAACCCTAACATGGTTAGGTCTAAATGCATGCGTTCCTTGCATGCTTCTTTTCCTCACACGTGTTTCTTTTCCCGCTAGTTGTTCTTCTCCAAAATTAGGCCTTACCTTCCAAAAATACACCTTTACTCAAAATAGGTATGTGCCCAACAGGCCCCCAACACTGACATGTGGCTCATCCTGAGCCACCTAGGTAGTGTGCACTCCCTAAATAGCCTCTTCCAGGATGTGGAACTTATCCTTCAGTTCCTTTCCTTTTCCTCTTATCTGTGTGGCTTTATTTGTTAGTGCCTCTACTGTCTACGTTGTTATTTCCTCCTTCATTAGTGTTGTGCTCTTTGTTTGGGTATGTGACATACTATTATTTTCTTCCTCCAACTGCGCAATAACCTGTGTTTTTTTTTCTTGGAGAGGTTCCAGTTCCGCTTGTCTCTCTTGCTTCTACATATGTGTTGATTTCAAATTTGTCTACAACTTATTCATGTCCTAAGTGCCCTTTAAGCACTCTGTGATGCTTATCTCTTTCTTCCTTTGCTTGAGCTCTTGTATGACTGCACCGACTCTTTCCTTCTCCTAGTCCCACTTTTGGACCTTCTCGTCCTCTTCCAGTGTTGTCCAAAGTTGTTCAGATCTATCAAATAGTTCCTTTGTTTCCTTTGCTTGGTTCTCTATCTCCGCTATTTGGAGTGAAACTTCTTGTTTCCTCTATTCTCGAACCTCGGGAAGAGTCGTAGGGTTAAGACTTTCTTTGAGATCCTCAATATATTTCTTGTAATGGTCAATCTTTTGTGCAATGACATTTATATTCTCCTCTGCACTCTTCTCTGGTGCTTCCACGTTGTCTGGGATGTGATTATAAACCACTGTCAATCCTTGTTCCATTCTATCCACACGTTATTTTTCCTCTTTTGTTTCTAGCTTCATCTACTCCACTACCAATTCCAGGGTGTCCCTACCATTCTTTGTTTCCTACAATTGGTCTACATCTGTCCTTCCACACGATTGAACTTCTTGTGCATGATTGAACTTCTTATGAGCCTTAGCCTTCTTGCACATCCCCCTTGTCTGTATAATTGGTTGCTTGGGTGGCCCTGTTTCTTGTGGGGTGGTTGTCACGGGGGTTTCTTATGTCACTGTGTCCCCCACTCCTTATTCACTCTGTGTCGGGAAAGTGTCATTTTTCCCTTCCTTTGCATCCTTATTTGGTGCACTTCCCTTATTTTGTTGCACCAACTTCTGACTGGGCTTCCCCTGTTGTGTTAGATTTTTAGGTGCATTGTTGTCTCCTACAGGTGTCTTAATTGACATTGCTTCTACCTCCTTGATTTTTGGCATCTCCTTGGTGATGACTGGGATATTCCAGTCATATTTCCAATCTCGCATTGTCATTTCAACTTCTTATGCGTTGATGCAGAACTGAAGTTGCAGTCATTCCTTGGTTGGATCCCTGTGTGCCTGGATCCACATATTATGGTGTGTAGCTCTGAAGATGGCTATATTGTGGTACTGTGGGAATACTTCTGGCATGATCCTCCAGGTGTTAGCTATACTATCATAGATGTCACTTAGGTACCACACAAAGGTACCTACATTGCCACTTCTTCTCTTGGGGTCCAAAGTGTTCCCCATTGATGTATATTGTGTTACACGAACACGGCCTACTCTTTCACAAAAATAAGAGTAGGGGGGCTTATTCCACCCAATTAGTGCTATCAAAATTAGTAGCCATGAATAATGGAACTTTGTCCCCAAGTCTTGCGTGTATTTTCATTCGTCGAGGAACAATTTCAATAGATAGGGGGCCTTGTTGAGCATGGTGCCATTGTTGCAATGAGCTACAGCTGCAAAAACCCCTACAGGGACTTCGTCCTTGCGGAATTTTCTTAGAAGTTTGCATGCCATGAGTTTTGTGCCCATCCTCGTGGTTGCATCACTGATCCTTTGATGATGATCTTGCACGATCCCCTCTCTGTGTCATATGTTTTCTTCATTTCCTCAGCAAGAACCTTCTCTTTTGTCTTGTCATATAGGTATTGCGTGTGACTCTCACCCATTGAAAAAAAGCCTATGATGAATGCAATCAATTCCCCGTTGATGTAGATGAGTTATTCCATCCATAAAAATCATCCATGGAGGACTACCATCAAATTCTTGATGCATTTATTTACCTCTTTCTCCCTACCGAAGTGGGGAATATCCACTAATTTTAGGATCCCTATGTTCGCCAGGCCGGATGATCATTGTTTTGGCTGCATCATAGGGTTTCCAAATGGACCTCTACCTATGCTTTCCATGTAGAATTGTTGTGCAAATTCTAGAAATTTTCTAGCGTCGGACACATAATGGTCTGAGTACCTTAGCCTTTCTGTGCACCCTAGTAGGGTCGACGTGGCCTACACCCCCTCTAGAATGCACAGTAGTAAAATTGTTGTGTCGGGATGCTTGCGCAGGGACCGTGCCATGGGTTGTTTTCCCTTTCCTCTTACTAGCACTCTAGAGGTCTCAGCCTCCGCTTGTCTATATTCTGCGCCCGAGTCTGGCTGCCTGGTTATGTATTCTACCACCCCTTCCTGTTGTTGTGTGGACCCTGTCCCAAGTTGTGGTCCCAGCGTCATATCCTCTCTCTAGTTGTTGGCATCCCCATTTGTTTTGTGGGCTACTTCAGCCCTCATAGGTTGTTATAGGTTGTCTGCATCTATTGTTTTGCAGCCCTGCGTATTGTTTTGTGAATCAATTTCCATGTTGTTCATTTTTGGGTCTTGTACTTCTTCATCGACCTACGTGGTGCTCACTATTTCGACCTGCGGGGATGGAATTGAGTCAACATCGACAATTCTCTCTCTCTATTCCATTTCTAGCTCTACCTCTACGGTTCTATGTGGTGCCCTAAGGCTGCTTCTGGTCTTCCTTGCGGTTTGTCTTGGTGCGCCAATATTTGGTGGTGCCATAGTGGGTATTTCTTGCTTTTTCAAATGGACTTCGTCTGGTTCGCTCTGTGCACTTTCCTATTTTCTTATGTTCTCTCTAGCTTCGTGAGTTTGCAATTTCATAATAAGTGTTGTTTTTCCCATGTTTCCCCTTTGTATAGAGGATTCCCTAAATGTCATGAATCTTCTCGGATAAGCTTCTCGGGATGTGATTAATGTGTTGAAGTTTGTCAAGTACGCTTCATTTAATTCCATAAATGCACCAATTCACGCATTTTTTCCCTAACGGTTGTTTTTAACTTTTCCGATTGTTGGCCCCTATTTCTATGCTGAAATTTTTGAGTGCACCATGCATTTTTGTTGTGATTTTCCCTTAGTGCAAGGTGTTTCTCTTTCTGTCACCCATATGTTGCACGCGGACATTTTTTTTTTTTTCGCACTAATTCCATTATCTCTACGCACAATATTTCCCAGTATTTTTTTGTTTTCTTCCGTTTCTATGTTTGTATGTCTTTTTCCTTCTTTTCTCCTTTTTATTTCTTTTTATCTTTTTTTTGTTCTAATCTCTACTATAGTACACTATATACATGCCTTTTCCACTACGTTGTAACTTTTAAGGGTTAGGAGGTCGACTAGCTTTGTACAGTTTCAATCGACTCCCATTGATCATTCCTTTCCATTATGTTCATGCCAGATCCTTTAGTTGTATGGATCCCCCAACTGTGACAGTATTTACTTCATAGGGCCCTAGCCAATGCATTTTAAATTTTCCAGGATATTGAAAAAATTTGTTGTCATAGAGTAAGACTAGGTCTCCTTCCTTGAAATTCTTCTTCTTAATATGTCTATCATTCCAGGATTTATCTCTTGCTTTCTGAACTTCCTAGTGAAATCCTTCCATAATCATATCCTCTTCCATTTCCATTAGTTGGTTCAATCTCTCCTTTATTGTGCCTCGTTATGTCATGTTGGTAATTGTTTCTACGCACAGATCGGGTACTAGAAATTCTAATGGTACTACTTCTTCCTACCCATACACTAATCTGAATGGTGTATGTCCTGTCAACTTCTTACATGTATTCCTATATTCCCATAGTACTGCTGGTAATTTCAAGTCTCAATCATCTATGTTGACATTGCAGATTTTTGTCAGAGCATTCTCCAAGATCTTATTAAAAGATTCTACTGTTCCATTTTCCTGAGGATGGTATGATGTACTCTTCTGGTGATAAAATTCAAACTCCTCAGTCATAGCCCTGATAGTATTGTTGATAAAGTTAGTACCTTGGTCACTCATCAAAATTCTTGGACACCCAAATCTGGTGATCCCTTTCTCAAAAAAGAAGTGTGATGTTGTCTATGCACTGCAATATTTGACCAGTGTTGCTTATGCCCATCTTGTTAAATATTTTGTCACAGTAATAATATATCTAGCTCCTGACCTTTTTTTTGGTGGATTGATTTCTCTCACAAGGTCTATGGACCATTTTTCAAATACCTGTAAAGTTACTTGTCGTCTTAGGGGCATCTCATCCCTTCTGTTGGGTTTGCCAACCCTCTGATAGGCATCACATTTCTGGAAATATTCCTCAGCATCTCTATGGATTTTTGGCCACCATAATCTTGCGTGAAATACCTTCTGCGCGGTAGCTTTTCCGTCATAGTGTCGTCCAGCTATTCCTTCATGAGATTCTGCCAAAATTTGGGGCCTTCAAAGTTCTAATACACATATTCTCAAAATACTATATGCGCCCATATTATATAAGTGTCCTGCAATAAGTTGATAGTCTGCAGCTCTGACTACTAGATTATTCTTTTGTGCAGTGCTAAACTCTTGTGGCACAATCTGTGTACTCAAGTATTCAATAATATCATCAAAATATTCATCAGCTACTTGTACTGAAAACAATTGTGCATCAGGGAAGTTATCTTCCAAATTGGTAGGTTCTTCTCCATTAGTTACCCTTGACAGGTGATAAGGTCCTGCATTCAGCTTCCCTGGTTTGACTATCACTTCAAAATCAAATTCTTGAAATAACAATAGACATCTACAGATATGTCCCCCCAACACTGGCTTGTTGACTAAATATTTGAGGGAAGAATGGTCTATGAACATCTTAAAGTGTTTACCCAATAAATAGTGTCTGAACTTCTGAAGTGCATATACCATGGCTAGGCCTTCTCTTTCTGTGGTGTTGTAGTTCTACTCTGATTCTGACAATTTTTTTCTTGCAAAGGCTATAGGATGGTCTAAGTCCCCTGCTCCTGGATGCTCTAGAATTTCTCCAAGTGCTATGGTTGATGCATCTACATGCACATGAAATGTATTTTCCCAATCTGGGAATACTAGGATAGGTGTTGTGACCATTTTTTGTTTTAATGTATCCAACCCTTGTTGACAGTCCTCATTCTAATAAAATTTGATATCCTTCTTTAACAATTTTTTCATTGGTGTAGTAATATGTGCATACCATTTTATAAACTTCCTATAATAGCATGTATGTCCCAGTGTTTCTCTCAATTGGCGCACAGACTTTGGTGGTAGTAAATTTACAATAACTGCAATCTTAGCAGGATCTACTAGAAAGCCTTGTTTACACACTATATGTCCCAACAATATTCCAAAAGGTGTCCCAAAAATGTATTTCTTTATATTCAATGATATTTGACATTGCCTGCATCTTTCCAACATGAGTCTTAACACTTCTACATGATCCTTTAATAGACTATATATCGTCCATTCATTTCTAAAAACTAATGTATGAATTCTTTAAAAGCAGCTATGACTACTCTTGAAAATATGGCCAGTGCATTATTCAACCCAAATGGCATGACTATGTATTGATAGGATTCCCATTCTGTAGAAAAAGTGGTCTTATATATATCTTCTAGAGCTATTTTGATCTAATGGTAACCTAAGAATCCATCTATAAATGAATATGCTTCTTGGCATCCCACATTCTCTAAGACCTCATCTATGAAAGGAGTAGTAAAAGGGTTGTGTAAGAAAGCATCATTAAGTTTCCTCAAATATACACAGATCATTATCCCCCCTTGTTTCTTTTCTTGGACTACCATGGGACTTATCCATTCAGATTCCTCTACCGGTTCTATGATACCAGCTTCCAACATTCTGTCAATTTTTTCTTTCACTTTCTACTTATACACTGGATTCATTCTGTAAGGTCTCTTACTGACAGGTCTTGCCTTAGGTTTGAGAGGTATTTTCATCTCTCATATCTCTCCTTCTATGCATTTCATCTTTGTAAAGGTCGTTGGGAACAGATCATTGTATTCGTGCAGTAACTTTGTTATTCTTTCTACTATTTGTTCATCCCAATAGTCTCCAATACTTTCCATTTTAGGGTTATCAGTTGTCCCAATATTGTCTTTCTTCACCTTGATTGGTGCAGCAAATACTTCTGACTCCAAATATGGACCTTCTACCTCTCTTTCTCCTTCAATTTCTATAATCTGAATATTACACGGGTCATCTTCATCTGGTGCTTCCTCTTCAACTTGATAGCATGACAATAGTTCTTTCATTGTTTGTATATTCTGTTGTTCATACTCTTTAATGGGTTCAACCTTTGATTCATCAATAAATATTACACCTTTTATCTACTTCAGTGTTGAATCAATGTTGGGGTTCTCATGTTCAAATGAGAAGGTTACTACAAAGTTTTGTTGTAATGTTTTCCATTATGTAGTACCTTTGCACATTCCTGGTCTACATACCAATTCTCTGGAATTCCTTACAGTGCGTGGATGAAGGGATTAGGCTATTCTTCTGGTGGTTTCATCCTCCATTGTGTTATGCACTTCTCCAAGTGTTATGTTGGTGTTCCTTTCCCATCATACCTTTGCATTTGATTTCTCCCTTTCTCTATGCCAAATCTAATGTGTAGTAACTGTTTACATTGGTACCAGTCATGAATTGTTTATTTATGTGCACCCCACCATCTTGCAGGTGTGGCCTTGAGTGTAATATCTAGGGATAAGAGCCTCTGATTTTCCAATACTTCCTCTTCATATTTTGTCAGAAATTTCTCTAAGTCATTTACCCCATGAAAAATGGGAGGTTATCCTATCTATGTACCAACCCATCTTACTGTGAGGTCTATTCTGGCGCATCTTCTTGTGGAAACTTCATGTAGTCACGGTTGACAATTCTCCAAACTTGTAAATGAGTCAGAAGCACATGATGTGATGTTTCTCCAGCTGAGTACCCCATCTGTAGTTGGGTTAACATAATATTCTTCATGCACGGTGGTTTTGTACAACTGGTTTATTTTCTCCAAATACAGACAGGTGGGTTCTAAAAACCTTTCCCCTTTTGAAGGATCTAATGGTGCAATAAATCTATATTCACCTAATTCAAATGTCATTTTCCTTGTCTTCAATTTGATTATGGCTTGTTTATCAAATTCCCAATCCATTCCAAGCAATGTTGGATAAGGTGTTGTGTCATATAATATCTCTATTACTTCAAAGTCTGCCTTAGTGCACACTCCATCCAAATCTATTGTCACACCTTTCAGCCTTCCAATTGGTATAACTTTGTGTTGATTAGCTAATTTCAACTGGACAGGTGAATAGCCTAGTGTGGGTTCTCCCATACACTGTCATATATTCTTAAGTAAAACATTTACTTCAGAGCCTAAGTCCAGTATAATATCCCCCATATTGAAGTCTCCAATATTAGCATTCAGTCTGAATTCCATGCTTGTCCTTCTTCTTGAATGGAGATGATTCATTATTTTTTGTTCTAATTTTCCTTCTGCCTCTGTGTGACATATTTCTAGAAGATTTTTCAAGATCTTGACAGATGATGGGTCATTTAATAGTTTAACACAGGATTGCAGAAAATATTTTAAGTTACTTACTTGCTCTAGGGGTTGTGCTTCACTGGTATGGTCCATGGAGGAAGGCATCTAATACATAGGAGAGTTATAATTTTTCTGTATAGTTGATGTAGATGCAACATTTTGCTTGAGAAACTCATGTCTTGCCTCCTTGAATGTTTCCTTTTCTTTCCGCACATCAAACAACTTATGTGGTTCGGTATTTTTCTTCACCCATTCGTGTTGTGCTATATCTTGTCTAACTGCGTCAGTTCCTATCTTAGCTCCTCCTCATGTGACTATATTAATGTTTCTTCCATCATCCCTGGATTCTACAGAGGTCCACTGAACATTCTAGTTGTTTTGGTTCCTCTTTTCTTGAATCTTTCCCAAAAGTGGTGGACATTACTTTGTATCATGGTCTTTTGTGCGACAGTACATACATGTCGCAGGTGGAAGTGGACATTCCCTTGCATAATGTCTTGACTGTTGGAAGTTGTGGCACACTACCAGCCCTCTGCCTCGTCCAAATCCTCCTCTACCTCATCCTCCACCTCTGTATCTAGCTCAATCTCCTCATGATGCATTGTACTGAGGTACCGGATTATACTATGTGGGGTTATATTGTGGTTGTGCGTTATTATATTGTGGTTGTGCAGAGTTATATTGTTGATGTGCATTATTATATGGAGGTGGTGCCTTGTTGAAATGAGGTGCATCTTTCCCTGTCATAATTTTTTCTTGCACCCTATAAGTATATGAAGTTCTTTCCCTCATCAACTCCATTGTCCTACAATCTTTATCATCATGACCCATTGACTTGCAAAAATTGCAGTATGAACTCGTGGGTATTGTCTGATATTTTTGCATCATTGGACAATGATATGGATCATGCCCATGCATTTTACAAATCTTGCACCACGGTCCTCCTATTGGCAAAGGGTTTGGTACTCTTATTTCCATATACTGCACAAAAGTTGGACATTCATTCTTGTGGTGTCATTTTGTCCTGCATGTGGTACACCAAACAACTTCTATTTTCTCTTTTCCCTTATTCTGGTTAGGTTGAAATGTGAGGTTCTTCATATCCTCCTTCATCTCCTCTATTGTTGGATCTGTCTTCTAATACTAGTTTTCTTCCAGTTGTAAGGATGCCTACAGAGCCTCTGCCTGATTTTGGGACTTATGTTGTCTTAAAGGGTATTTCAAATGTGGTAACAGTAAGTTCACAAATAAATTCCTATGTTGCATGTTAGTCATTACATACTTCAACTTACCCTTCAATTGTTTGAAACTATGATCAATCTCCTAAATAGACTCATTGGGTTTCTGCCTGATTTCGATCATTTAATTCATGCACCGATCTTCTGAGCTAGGCTTATGAAATTCATTTATCAGTAGTTTATTCACATCTGCAATAGTCTTTGTCACTCCTGGTGGACTGTTTACAGCTAGGCTCATGTACCAATCTAGTTCTTGGTATCTTAGTGTGATGGATAATTGTGCAATTTTTGTATCCTCATTTGTGATCTGCTTTTCTTCCCAAATCTTCTTGCAGATGAATAAGTGTTTTTCAGGGTCCTCTGATGCCTCTCCCTGAAATTTTGGTAACCTGATGGTGGGATCATGTCCTGCCATTTTGAACTGTGTTGAACTACTACCTCTGTGTGGTGTATATATTTGATTGTTACTTCCTGAACTGGCTCCTCCAGTTGTTGCTCCTTTTTTAGGTGTGTTTCCTGTTGTCTTTCTTCCACTAAAATTTGGTTTTCTAAATGGTGGTGTTCTTTCTGGTGTACTAGTCGCACATGGAGTTATGGGTTCCACACTGACACTGACCTGGATTGGATTTCTGCCTTTTGTTCCTTCCCTTGGACTACCTATCTTACTTTCATATGTTTCACATGGGATTTCCTCAATCTGCTCCACAGCCCAAAGATCCTCTACCTCTTCTTCATCACTTTTGAATCCTTCTCTATCAGCTATGGCTCTCTTCTTGTTATTCATCTTATATTGGTAGGGTACTCCACTGCGAGTCTTTCTATCTGATGCCATTATTTGCTTTATTTGATCTTCCTCCATCATGATTGGGTCCATGGCCTCCTTCTTCTTTCCCTTATCCATTTCTTCCTCCATTGCCCCACCTCTTGTCAGTGCTTCCCCCCCTCCCCCATGCATGCAAGGAAGTTTGCTTGTCTAATTCCATGGTCATCACACCATTTTTATACAGTAAAATCTTGATTGAAATATATAGGGATCTGATATACCTACCTCTGGGTCCTTTTAGAAAATCCCACTCCACTACACTGTAAGACTTCGTGGTATCTAGTGCAAATTCAGTGATAAAGCCTGCACCAATACTGTCTAACCAGAAATCTACTACGCACATCAATTCATTTTTAACTTGTTGTAACTGTGCGATCTACACAAGATTCCACTCCTATTTTTTGATTTGATTTGTTGGGTGGTTGTATTTTAACCTCAATAGACACTCCTGCAACACATGTGGGAAATCACAGAAGAATACCTCATGCAAGTCACTAAACATGTATTTATCCAGATATTTGTGCGGTGTTATCTTAGGGTTTTTGTTATCCTTTTGCACAAACCCAAGTTTCTTTGTTTTCAACCATCTTTCGATCTTCGCCTTCGTTGGATTCCATGGTATGAACATTCCTTTTTACACCTTCATTATCTGCATGCTTCTTATACGAATCACATCCACTCAATCTCATGCAGTTCCAGCCGGCAACAGAACCATTTGTTGGGTTTAATCTCTCTTGTGCTTCTTGGGCTGACCCAGGTTCAGATATGAACAGGTTTCCAACAAAACCCTCTAAAACTATCGGCCTTCCTGGTAAAACAAAAGGAAACACAGCACATAGAGTGCACTGCGTAGTCTCACCCAAGATAGTTCTATGGGTGACTGCAATTCTCAAGTGCTTGCAGTCTAGGAATGAGTGGGGATCTAGGATTGTATTTCATCTTCTTCATGCCTTAAACTGATTATTCAATCTATCATTCCCAGGATTCATTCATCAATTAAGCCTATGCATGTATTCTACTAGATCTAACTCAATCAGTCATTCATCCATTCATAATCTAACTATTAATAGAAGGTAAATATGTAAGAAATATCATAGATAACACATGTTTTACCATGATTCACCCCCTCCTGGGCTACGCCCGCAAAGATCTGGCTTCTCTGTTCTTTTATTAAGTCTGCTGCAAAATCTATCATTGCGTGCAATACATATTTCTCCTTACAAGCATAAAATGGGTTTAATACCTTCTATGAGGCGGACTATATCACACCAGACTCCTCAGCCTATGATCTAACCCTCGCGATATGACCTACTTGACTCTTCTTCAACTCAACAGCTTACAAAAATATCATAACAATAATTGAACTAGGGACTTCAGAACCTCGACCTATACCTCCTAGGTTCTTATTTATACTATTTTACAATCTTATTAGTTTTTACAATCCCTACCAAAACCCTAACCCTAACATGGTTAGGTATAATTTTTTGTGCATCTTGCATGTTTCTTTTCCTCGCACATGTTTCTTTTCCTGCCAGTTGTTCTTCTCCAAAATTAGGCCTTGCCTTCCAAAAATAGACCTTTCCTCAAAATAGGCATGTGCCCAACAGGTATTAATTGAACCTTTTGAAAAATAGGCTTTGGACTTTACAGGACCTATTAACCCTATGTCTCGAAGAAGAATGTACATACCAGTTTGTATAGATTATGTGACTAAATGGGTAGAGGCTAAAGCTTTGTATTCTGCAAATAAAAAAGTTGTTGTTGATTTTTTATTTGAATAAATATTTACTTGTTTTGGTGTGCCTTAAGAAATAGTGACAGCCCAAGGAACCCAATTTACCTCCATTTAAACATAGAAATTATTCACCTTATCACCCCCAAGCAAATGGACAAGTGGGACAATTGGGGATGGATTTAGATGAAGCTAAAAAACAGAGGATATTGCAGCTGAATGAGCTTGATGAAATCAGACTGGATGCTCTTTTGAGGACTACACTCATTCAAGAACAAAGAACTAAATGGAATGATATGTACATCAAGAAGAAGTATTTCCAGCCAAGTGATTGGGCCTTGTTGTATGACAGTAGGTTCAATAATTTCAAGGGTAAATTGTCCACTCGATGGTTGGGACCCTATGAAGTAGACACGATTTACAACAATGGTTCAGTGAAGATAAAAACTATTTATGAAGATCAGACTTCCTTTGTCGTAAATGGCCATCGATTGAAAGTTTATCATAAGCCTTTATATAAAGAGGATTTTATCAAACATGCTCTTCAAAATTCTGAAATGAAATCGGTAAGTAAGAGGAGCTCTCCTCCTACTAATCCACCACTGTAAGTTTGGTTGTGTGATTTAATTTAACTTTGAACATATATGTTTATAGGTGTGTTGTTAGGTAATGATTTTGGTGTTACTAACAAGACCAAAATCTAATTATGTTCTCATGTATATCAGCAATAAGGAGGACATCTTCCAGGTGTAAGTTTATTCCTTTATCCATCCCCGATAGATTACTTATGGAAAACAAGCCTAATGGAGTTTTCTTTAAGTTTTTCAGACTCTTAAAAATTGAAAACATTGGCGAGAAGGAACTGACCCGAGCTCAAGAAAAATCCATGGGACAGTAGATGGAGTTTTCTTTAAGTTTTTCAGACTCCTAAAAATTGAAAACATCGGCGAGCATTAACTGATCTGGGATCGAGAAAAATCCAAGGGACAGTAGTAGTTAGGTTTTCATTTCCAATAAAATGGAAGTAGCAACACAAGCAGTGGTTATCCTGGTTCCAAAAAGAGGAGGTTTATGCATCTAAACAAGAGGTTGTCCATCTATAGTTTCCTTCTTGTTACAGAGATTGGAGCCCAATCATTGAATTCTTTTGCCTCATTTTATGACACTTCCGCTGCAATTTCAACATTGTTGTACTAGTGTGATGTTTGTATTTTTTTCCAGCATGATACTTCAACAGAACAAATTCACATGCATCATCAGTAAGTGACAACACCTACTCTAGCTTGACCCTCGGAACATTCTTACCTACAAAGAGAAGCCTACAAGATTCCATATACCTTATAAAAAATGCATTCGGTACTAGAAACAGTCCCTATGTTTATTTGATACTGAAGAAAAAAACTTCTTGTGTTCATCCAGTATTGAAAAAGACTCTATGTGTTGGTCTGGTACCAAAATAATTTGTTGTGTTAGTCCAGTACTAAAAAAATTCACTGTGTTGGTCCAATACTAAGCCTGTGATCCGGTACTGATGGTGGGATTTTGGTAAAAATTGTCCAATACTTGATGTATTCCTTGATTGAAAAAGCATACTTCTGGTAATAGAGGTATGAGCTCATCATTTTATTCCTTTTATTAAGAATCATATTAATTTTGTGCTAAACATATGGTTAGTCTCATATACCTTTGTTACCTTAAGTTGTTAAACCTCCCTATCATTATATTCCAAAGTCTTCATGTTTATTCCCCTGTATTTAAAATCATTTACAATGGAGTGATCATTGATATGACTGCGAAAATAGCAATCATACCCTGAGCAGGATTAGTCCAGTTTGAAAAATCTCTTGTTGAAGACTCATGTTCGTGTGATGTCCAAATTATTATTATGCCACCTTCTATAACCTTACATTGTTAATTATTGACTCAAACTATTGTTTTGGTGTATGATTACCTTCCGGAAAACTTTGACGTCAATTGTTGCATATTGGTGAATTCTGGTCACATTGACCACATTCCTTGCAATCATTACGAAAACCGGTGTGAATGGAATGTGACATTACTGCTAGATATGATCGTCACGTTATCCATATATGTAATCCCTTGACATAATTTCTTACTTTTCCTTACCTCACCATCATTACAATGATTTGACCTTTGCATTCTCATTTCAGTTCATAAACTCTCTTTTGGATGGCTTCACCATCCAAGATGAGTGTTATTTTCCCACTTCACACTATCTGACCTCCACTCTATTCATTCCTACTATAAATTCATCATGTTACTTTGTCTTTGTCACATTGTTTTCGTAATTTTTCTTCCAGTACCAAACCCTCGCCCGAATCCTATTTCCTACACTTATTTTGAGACTTGTTTTCAAGATGGCATGGGGGTTGACATGCATGAACCTATGTTCTAGATTTATAGAGAGACAGAGGAGTATCAAGCATGCAAAGAGAAATTTGAGAGGGTCAGTTGGGTTCCTTTTCTAGAAAAATTCAACGGACATCATGAGGGAGTGTCCCATGCCTTCACCTAGAGTTATGATGGAGAGAGTGTCCAGTTGGGGGAACTAAATTTAACGATCACTGAAGCCACCATAGAAGAAGTGATGGAGTTACCTTCTACTGGAGAGAAATATTTCAAAGGAATCATCATTTATAGGAGCCTCTGTCAGAATTTTTTGAAGCCCGAACATCTGGACCCAAATTGGACAAAAGGCATCTTCTAGAGTTGGATCAAGGAGGAATATTGGATGATGCTTTTCAACTTGCAAAGGTTTTTAACCTATGAAGGGAGGTATGTGGTAAATTTCCTTTATCATTTAAGGTCGATGTGCATTTTGAGGGAGGAAAACAAATAGATTTTCCCCATTTTCTTTGGATGAGTCTGAATAAAATGGTGAGAGGGGTTAAGTCTACCTTTAATAATCCCGAAACCAGTCTCTATCACCATGGGTTGATGAAACTGTTTGTTTTTTGTGAGTTGAGAAAATGAGGCAGGAGTTCAAAGAAACTCCTCGTAGAAAAATTTTCTCAAGAGGTTTATAAATCTATGGAAGGAAATGTGACAAGGGAATATAGTAAGGAGTCAAGAAGAAAGAAGGGAGATAGTAGAAATAAAGGAAAGAAGCCAAGTAATGAAGTAGACATTGTTGGTCGTAGTTCACCAAAGTTTGTTAGAAAATTAGACAAGGGAAAGACAGTAGTTTTAGAAGAATCGTCTGCATATAGGGTGAAACGATCATCCAAAACCAAGGTACCTTGCCCAGACCTGTCCACTAAAAGAAAAATGAAAATTAGTGAGAAAAGGAGGAAGAAACAGAGGTCTGGTAGTGATGCAGGTGAAATTGGAGATAGTGTTCCAGAATTAATTGTTGAATTACCTCAGGAGGAGGTTGGAGAATTGGAGAACACCCCTGAATTGAGA